>JAULCA010047550.1:2515-17781 GCA_032360845.1 Crassadoma gigantea
ATAGGTGTCTGGATCGGTCACTGTTGTGTGGGATGTGTTGGGGTTGGGTAGATACGTCAGGACGTTGCCATGGCTGTACAGTTCTTGGTTCGGGCAATAAGCTTGAACCTCCTTTTTGTATAAACCCTGTGGTGAACTGTTCATTCCTTAAATCTAATACATGTTGTATAACGCAACTGCTAATCTTCTTCCTATATGTAATTTATTTGTCACTGTTAATATTAAATCACAAATTGTGTCCATTTCTACACACTGGTGCTGACCTATACTTTAAAATTGGTCTAGTCCATATGGGTCCTTTAATTTGTAAAAGCCCAGCACCCCCAGCCCACTCTCGCATGTGTCCTGGTCCTCTGCCTTTTGCACTCTCTTGTTCTCTCTCCAAAACAATCTTAGGTAATATTTAAAAATATTGGAGAACAGTTTATTAAGAAATATTATTGGAAAAATCCCTCTGTTTTTAAAGCTATCCAGTTGTTAGTGTCCAAAAAAGTATGCTAGGAAAATATATATTTGAAGTAAACAAATTAAAAACCCTTATTTTTTCTTTCACGTGTCAATATTCACTGTGTTTCTTTATATCAGAGAATCAACCATTCTCTATACATTGTGTATTGTGTATATATATTATGTACTGATGGTCCTAAGGTCTAAAATTTGAATAAAACTTGAAACTTGAAAGTATAACTTTACACAACAACAGTAATGAAGAAAAAATACAATTTCATTGATCAACAACTAATTTAAGGGGTGGAGCTAATTATAAGATAGAGTTAATCTTCGTCAGGAGTTAGAATATAACATATGTTGACACCATATAACTAACAGCTTTGGTTAATTATAAAAACATACAATAATTATAAAAACATACAATTACTTATTCCTCTTTTGTCTAGAAGTGTTTTTACTAGCACTGTGTTACACAATGACTTCATTAATACTAAGACATGTTTGAGCAACCCCTGTCAGCTGGAGGGATCACAGGTAGATCCCTGTCAACTCAATTAAGGGCTTATCCAATTTACCTGTCTGATTACAACATCAAAGAATCTCAAGATAATTTAGCTTCTATTAAAACTGAATGCCAACTAATTTCAACATCTAGTGATAAAATACTGACAAGTTATTCCAAAGTCTAATATTAAAATATTAATACCAATTTCCTATAAGTGAAATATACCTAAATACCAAATTGATTATTTTTGTACTTTGATACATATGGAAAATAATCGGTATTTTTTTTTTATGGCAGGTAAGTGATAGTCAAGCTACAAACAGCTGTTTAATTAAGATCCAGGTAAGGTAAAAGCTAAACAGGTAAGTGACCACAGGTATAAAGCTTACCTGTGGTATATATAACCTATTCATTTTTCATGACCCTTTGTAAGAATCCACACAGTGTCTAATGAATCGTTATCAGGTTACGCACCATCCAACACCCCAAACTACCGCCCCTGTGGCACGTTACTGCCATCTGATTGGGTAATCCCGTCCAAATTCGTCTGTCAATCTCAATGTATTAAAGCCATGAATGACTGCATTCATTACTACTCTAGCCTCGACCGTGTTTACGCTCTCAAACTCAGTGACACGCCCCCTTTGTGCTGTGTACCTGTACTAACTATTCTATCACGCCTGTATGACCTTACCTATATACCTGTATATACAGGTATACTATAGTTGTGTAGTTTAACATCTACACTACCTATTTGTATATATAAGTATTAAACCTAGGGCTTTGTAGCGAAGAATATTATTTATACACATCTCAGCAAAGTGACATTCTAAAACTTATCTAAGGTGTTTAATAATTTTAATTTAAATAGACAGTGCTTATTCCACAGAAGTTGCGGCGTTGGACTTCAAACTAATCCTGGAGTGCCCGTGCCGAAGAGTAATGTTTATACGGAGCAATCGACAGAGGGACCGCATATCCAATGCTATCTAATCTAAAGCTGTGTGTTCAGTGGCCTGGCTGTGGATGTTTGGGAGAGGAGATAATCGCGGACTGGTGACCTAAGACGTGGTGTGACTACCCATGTGCTCTGTTATAGCTCTCTAGATGTACCGGCACATACGAACAATCACTAGATAACCTGTCTCATAAACTCAACAAAAGTACAGCAAACGCTGATGACTCTGTTGCTCTTGAAGGAACTACATCTTTAAATTGTGCATTTCGTGAGCTTGGAAGTGGAACTATTTCATTATATAGCTGTTCTGTTCTCATCGGAAGGTCTATACTGTTGGAAAGAGTCCGTGTGAAATGTCAGGTGGATTACATCCAGTTATCTTGTGAAGGATAGCCGATGTGTGGTGTGGATGACAAAATAAATTTGTTTTAAAGCAAATTCCACGTGGAATACGTATACAACACCCATGCGTGTGCATGACATGTCTAGTACAACATAGTTAGTGCCAGTGTATGTAACAACGACGTTAACATGGTCGGTTACGTGGTGGTGTCCTTGCTTTGGGCACTGGTTGTTGACGTCACCGCAAAGGTAAGCATTGCAAACGAGATAGCATGGACAGGTAAAAGAATTGGTGAAAAAACGTTGAGGATTAAACCATATACATGTAATTCCTTTCCGTTGAGCACGACTCTGAAAGTGCTCTTTACAAAAGCACTTCAATGATATTTAAATTTCAAATCAAAACTGTTTAAATTGTGAACCAAGACAGTATTACCAAAAAACTTGATATTGACATTGGTTAAAAGATTTCTGCGGTGCAATCATAAAGTTCATCTGAAATAAGAGTGCAGTTCCAGACACAGTGATAGCACTTCCGTCTATAAAAAACAAGCGTCTTTTTTTGTAACCGTGTCTACTCAGTCAATAACTGATTCAATGATAGCCTTAACAAGCCAACCTTCATTTACCATCAATCACAGGTTTAACATGCCAAAAAAAAGGTGGATCTTTTTAAAATCGGTCGATTTTATACAGGAAGCTTGTTTCAAATTGCATAAATATGTTGTGTTAAGATTTTAAAGGATCTTAGCTGCTTTTTAAAGGATACAGTTTATGAGCATTCAAAAGATCTTTTAGTTTTATGTGATAACGTATTAAAAGCACTTAAGCACTCTTTAAATATATATTGTGAAAATGTTACAAAAAACAGGCCTTTATACATGTACTTTAAATGCAACTTGGTCAGAGGCTGAAATCAGACACAGTCACTTTGGTAGGCGTGACTACTGCTTTAATCCAAAGACTTGATAACTAACTGTCTTTAAGAACTTGAAAACATATGTCAATTAAAAAGCTGTACTTTTCTTCCCAGATTGCACAGGATTTATTGCATATAAAGATAATGTGTCTTAAGCCGTTAAACTGCAGCAGCTGAGGATATGCAACAATAGTACATTTTTAAAAATGGTAATGCTGGTACATGTTCGGTCATATGATGATGCTACGTTTAATGGTAGCGTTGGGGTATAACCAAGGTCATATGAAGTCGTATGACATTGCCACATGTAGCGGTACTCATTGTACAGCAGAAGTCATATGAAGTCGTATGACAATGCCACATGTAGCGGTACTCATTGTACAGCAGAAGTCGTATGAAGTTGTATGACAATGCTACATGTAGCGGTACTCATTGTACAGCAGAAGTCATATGAAGTTGTATGACGACGCAACATGAAATGATACATGTACTCTTGGTACACCAAAAATCATATAAAGTTGTATTACAATGCTACATATATTGGTTCTTTTGTAACAGTGAAAGTCATGTGAAGTCATATAACAGCACTCCATACAATGATACTCTTAGTACAGTGAAGGCCGTATGACGATGGTGTAAATAAGGAACTTTAATATAGCCGTACATGGTACAAATAAGTTTACATGCATAGCACTTACAGAAACTATTTCATTTTATTTTTAAATTGCTCTATGTCGAATTGCTTTATGCCTCTTAGATTTATACTGAATCTAAGCATTAACATTTGATATGGTCAAGAACGGTCAGACACAGTGTGTATCACACTCTACTCTACACACCTGCCAATGTTAACTAACACATCTGCACACCTGTGATTAACAATTTGCCCACCTTTGTTAAACAGGTACAAATCTACCTGGCATATACACAGCTACTCCAGAAATCTTTTTCTACCTGGAGTTCAACAAACACTTCATTTTAAGAGATATTTACTATTATATACGGGACAAGTCTAACTATATATATATATAAACACACTCCATTCAAACTTATTTATACATTATTCAACATACTCCGGTATAAATATCTGCCGACAGACCTAGCCTGAAATTTATTCAAAATGTCGTGTCAGTGTGAATTTGATACCAGCCACAACAAGCAACAAATGCCCTTGAAACTTGACAGTCATAATTGGTCATTTAACACAAGGTCATGAAATTTTAAAATTCAGATAATGAATGTAAAAATTCTCAACTGTTATTTAGCAATTGAAATACCAAATAATTGTCTCTCATTGAACTGGGTTTCTACTATTTCAGCAATTAAAGAATTTTTCCGTCTCTTCTTACAATGAATAACTTTAAAACTATGAAACAAATGCAACAAAATATTAGGACATTTACCGTACCCTAGCCTCAAAATATGTACTGTGTTTGTATCACTGCCCGAATAAGATTATAGCTAGTATCAGTATCCACTGTTTGTGAGTACTTCAAAAACGTCAAAACAGTTGACATGAAAAATGTTTCATGGTCAATGCAATATAATTCATACTTAATCACCTACTCTGTCTGTATTAGATAATACAAATTTACATCATCCGAACCAATCTCCCCTCACTTGAAGGTCATAAAAGTAATTTACTCAGCAGATTTCAAGGTCGTTTTTTATTATCTCCTACTCCAGACAAAATCAGCGATAAGCATCAAGATTTGGATAAGCGTCAAGATTTGATGACGGGGTCAACATACCAACAAATTTGAATAGATTTATGGTACATTGTGTAACACTTAATATATATATATATATATATATATAGGTACATTGTGTAACACTTAATATATATATATAGGTACATTGTGTACCACTTAATATATATATATATATATATATATAGGGGATATATAGAGGGGACATCAGGCTAGTTCCCATTCTGTAGCAGTTTTTTTACGTGACACGTAATTTCTGCAAGTTTCATAAACTCATTTTAAATTGAGAACAAACTTGAGATAAAGATTTCTAACACAGTCTGAACAATTATGAAACAAGTTGTATCAACTTATCTTAATTTTCCCTGTTAGCCCAGATGGTAGTGTACAGGGAGATGGGGCTTGATGTGGGAGGGAATCATGGTACTTGGAGAAAACACAGTCACTCATTCTATACCTTTTCACGTCGGATTGCCAATTGGGGAATCAAATCCAGCCATCTTGGTGAAAGGGGAATGTGCTATCCACTGCACCACCTGACCACCCAAATCTTGCATATTATGTCTCCATTCTGAATCTAAGACTAACACCTAATTTTTTTTGTAGAATCTAAGAGTCATTCTTAAAATCATTCTGAAACGTTGAAACACATAACAATTTATTGCCGATCAAAATATTTTCCCACAGTTCTCAAGTTAGATCGTCCCACTTTGTTAACCATGATGTCACGAATGATATCAGCAATTTTACAAATCACTTCATTCTCATTAAAACAAAACAAAAACGGGAAAACAAAAGAAAGCTTATTGTTATATTTTTATATTAAATGTGATTGGCTGTACTTTGTTCTCTGTATCTTCCCGCTAAAAAGAAGCAGAATGGTAGCACACCCTTATGACTACTGAAAGATGAGGACTTCTCTCAATCAATAACCTCCTTGTGTGAAACAGTAGCATAGAAAATGAACAGAAATATTAAACCATTTAATGGCTGACACATTCCTACCATAATTCTATCATTACACAGGCATCACTCAAACACTTTCTTTTCATTAAAAAAAAATATCCAGCGTGAGAAAGTTGGTTTCAAAAACAGTTCAACGTTTCTATGGTAATTTTGCTTAAATTATCATCACTTTCTTTTGCTACACCAAACATATCATGCATGCATCAAAGGAGAATTTAAAAGTTAAAATCTAGTTTTGGATGACCTTGACCTCCTATTCTAATGTTAAAATCATTTGTAGTATATAAACTGGTCAAGATCTAAAAGTACAACTAAACTACCTCCAACACTAAAGACTTCAAATGGTGGAATTTTGAGGAGATTTCCCGATATCAACTGAATTGATAAAGGTGTTGATTGTTATCCAAAATCCCTTTAATTCTCCTGCACAAAAATAGATCAATCAATGATTTTTATCTGGATTTCAAAAAGTTAGTATATTTTTTTATCAAAGATTTTTTTGTGAAATTTTTTAAGTTGTTTCATGCAAATTGCAGGTATCTGATTTGGATTGCTAGTCATGGCTGGGTGGACTATTATCAGTCAGATAAAAAAGGATGAGACTTGTCATTAATATTTCTGAATTTATAATAAATCGTAGATATGTAATTCGTATCACTATGTTGCACCAAGATCATTCATTCTTGCGTACAAAATACTCAGGCATAAACGCGACAAGATGATTATAACATTGCACCTGAATAGGAAAAGTGAGTAACTTGATCAGGTGAATACTTAATAACAAAGATTTTATCTTTAAGTTACTAGTACATACGTCAGTATTTAAATGAAAGTGATATACACATCTATCTAAACTCATTAAATTTAAACAGTACAATACCATGAATGAGTATTTCAAGAACTTCCAACAAACACCTGCCTTAAAGACAATTCTAAAAAACCTCATAGCATAGTTTATAAGCCTACTGACAGAGAGGTGAAAGTTGGTTGATAGCACACTTGTAACAGTAAGTCAATGTTTCAGTATTAGTTAAAATCATCCTAAATGTTTTTGATTTTTTCTGTCGATGTACCAGCATGCATGGAAATTAAATCCAACAAACTTAACTGGCATTGAGGAAAAACATTAAAACTCAGTTGTTCTCTGATTATTCTAGTCAACCAAGCTGTACTAATAGGCACAAGCATGCTTGAAAGTTAGCAGAACGGCATTAAGGGACAGTCCTATACCCTAAGTAGATATATATCCTAATTTTCTAGTCTACCCAGTTGTACTAATGGGTACTGGGAAGTAATCAAACAAAGGGCTGATGTCCTTTTAAGAATTTGGGCCTAAAAAGCTTTTACAAATTCTTTTCTGCAAGACTTTCCTTGAACAATAACGAAGTAACACAACTGTACTGTACTGTACTGTACGGTTATATGACTTTCTGTAACCTCCTAGCAGATTATAATTATCTAAACAAAATTCTAACCCTTTCACCCCTAAGTAACTTTAATAAACTCTGTCATGCATTGATCTGGAAAAGTCTATTATGGTCTATAGTGGTGAAAGGGTTACAACCATAATTTGTGGCAATTCTGTACAACTCACCAAAATTGATTTCATGACATGTCAGATAGCACCACCGCAGAAATTGTTACAAATCAAATTTAAAATCAGCAGACACACAAAATGTCTGTTGAGACATTGCCACATTAATATTTAATGTGTAATCAGATGATGGCACAAACAATCTGTTTAGAAGGTGGAGTTGTCACTTTAAAGGCAAAATTGCTTCGTTAAGTTCAGTTTGAAACAAAGAATCGTCATGTCCATTGATATGTTTTCATCATGATTGAAAGACGAATTATTCATGAAACTTATAATTGCTTTCCAGAAGATTAAAAAAAGATTCTACTAGAATTTTTTTCCCATGAAACATCCAGCCAGACTTTTTCGAGCTGAAAATGCGGCATAACTTGAAATTCAACACATAATCTTTTTTGGTGAAACATCCAATCCTTGACTAGCTTTGAGCGCGGAAAAGGGAACATTCTGTAGCTTTCAGTTAATCCAAATTCACACCATTCTTCAAATATTAGATTTAATGTTGTCCCTGGGTTAATATATCCAATCAAAATATTAACACAGGATAGACTACCAGATAAATAGGAAGAATTTGGACACGGAACAATAACAGTACAAAATAAAGAAAGAGACTGAAAAAATATTTGCCAACGGACGGCCCACAGAACATTGGGGTTAAGCTGTTTCATGGTTATAAGTGACTTACCTGTAGTCGTGTGTAACTTAAGGCTTACCTGGCCTACAATATACCTGTCCTCATTACCTGTCCTTACCTACGGCCACTAACTAAAAGTCTTGTTAGCTTAATGCAATATTTTCAAAACATTTTTTTTTTTAATTTCCGGAGATCGTTCTGAAAATTATCAGCATTCATATTTCTGTATTGTACATGTGAAAAGCCTGCACATTAACTCATTCACCCCTGAAATTTCATCATCAGCTATTCCAACCTTTAAAATGGAAGAGTTAAAAGGTATCTTCAGTGGTGAATGAGTTAAGGTATCAAGTCTGTTCCCTTTGTAGAACGGAATCCTTACACTCTAAAGTAAGGTCAAATTCAGCAGTATGTGTAAAACTTTCTTTTTTCCTTAGGTCATGCATCCCCTGGACATCTTACAAAAAAAAGGCATCGATCCTTTACTTTAATTTTGTTATGACTCTTATAAACTATACTACCTTCTTGAGTTTTCTTACCGTGATAGAAATACTTTCAATTCAATATGCTCTCATAGAACCCCTGATCTACTGTACAGTAATTATTATGTCCTTTTTACTGAAATCTCAACCACAAACCAACACAACTAGCTATGAATGAGCTCTATTGATGATGACCTTTAAACCTAAGGTCAAAGGTCAAGTTACTGAAGTAACCCATTGAAATCAGTTTTTTTTTTTTTATCGTAAAAAATCAGAAGTGTACTCTTTCACAACAGTTACGATGTCTTGTTTAGCCTGGTAGTACTGTTCCCCAACGTAAGGCAGATCTCCCATGGAAAGATAAAATTTAATTACACACCTTCTGGGAGTAGCGTTCCTATTCTGTTCTGGCCTCCGAGTTGTCTCGCACACATTTTGATGGTGGGAAAAAAGATTTTTTATTCTCAATTTGTTGAAATCTGGGTCACCGATCTCGGATTTACCAATGAAAAGGTTGACTAGGATACTCATGAAATGTGACTAATGCTCTAATCAAATCAATATCAGACAAGTACTTCAGCTTAGTTGGACAATTGAATATTAAAATCGAATATTTTTGTTTGTTTTGTTAAAAAAATGAAAAATCTATTTACAAGATCATAGAACTAAATCATTATTTTACACTGTCATAATATAACAAAAAATTGAGAAATCAAGAAATTGTTACCGTAATTTTGTTGTCTTTCAAAGTTACATTCCTATCAATGGTTCATTTTAAAAGTAAGGTTTTTATACCACAATCGATGAGGTGTCAAATACAAAAATGTAAAAGTTGATGTAATTAACATATCAAAAATCACTTTCTATTCTGGGTTAACACAAAATTTTGGGAGGTTGATAAAACTAGGAATTGACCTCATTGGATGGCTATAACTGTTTAATGTTGGTTACAGACAGATGCTGAGTTTCGTGTAGTATATCAATCAATGACCAGCAGTAAACGATCGAGTTGTTAACACATGTTTTTACTGGGTTATGACCATTTCCGATAAATAAAGTTTGCTCATAGATCTAAATAATGCTAGAATGCAAAGAAGAAAAAAAAGGTAGACTTCATATTCCCATGACCGAAGAAAAATAAAAACCACTCGGAACAAATATAAATAAAATTTCAATTACAAGTTTATCACAAGAAGATCAATACAAACATACCCTTTTCATTGAGGTGAAAAATCTTTTGATAACAACATCTGAAGAAATTTATTGGAGGTAAACGGGACATATACTGTTCAGGGAAAAATCAATATAAAAACAACATTATATGTGTATAGCTAGGATGTTAAATATTCAGTACCTGGTGATACTCTCTCCTTTGAACAAACAGGACCATTTTGTTTGATGAAATAATGCCAATGTTGTTTCTTTTCAAAATAAGTGTATTCTATTTTAAGAAGCAAATTAAAAAGTTCAGCATTTTCCAGCACCTTTTTGTCCATATAAGAATTGATAATTCTGATAGTAGATATTTTATTTTGATTATACATGTACTACACTGTATAAATATTGTACATCAACTCATTCACCCCTGAAATTTCATAATAAACTATTCCACCCTTTGAACTGGAAGAGTTCAAATGTGTCTTAAGGGGGATGCTACCTTACTGTGACATACTTCTCTATTCCAAGAGAGTTCCACACTTCTGATCTAAATGATATGATAATGGGAGATAACTTTAAAATGAACCAACAGTATAATATGTTAGGTAGTACATGTATATACCTTTAAGAAAGACCTAGATTATTCTGTTGAAGCAGCACAACTCCATTTATAAAATTTCTAAAAAAAATAGTGTCAATAAAAAACAAACTTTTGATGTATAAGTACGATCTACCTTTAATTCTTAAAGCTCCTAATCCAGCATAAACATTAATTCATTCATCCCTGAATTTTCATAATGAACCATTCCAACCTTTGAATTGGTAGAGTTCACATTTGTCTTCAGGGGGGAATGAGTTAATATTTATATGTTAAACTCCATAAAACCTGCACTCAGAGGAAGAACCTACATATAAGCCTTAACTACTTCTGTTTATTAAAGTCTAGACCTTTACCATTTATGAAGGAAGTGTCTAAACCAAATACATGTATACAGACTTATATTTAATTTAAACTTTAGATATATTCACTGGGTGGTGACTTACACCAATATGTTAAAATATCTTTAATCCTCTAAGAGCTTAGTGTTAAAACTTTAAATAAGTTCAGCAGACAAAACAATTGTCAACAACCCCAGGTCACGGAGAGGTCTACATGTCAGTGTAATACGTCCATGTTGTAATAACAGATTCGGTTTTCTATCATTCATATACAAAATTGGATGAACCAGACAAAAGTTGAGTACCTCGGGGGGCTTCATTACAGAATTACATGTACTAAGGTGTTAAAAGTTCAAATACCATTTTTATCATATCTAAAATTCCACAAACAATTTATGATAAGTCAATTTCTAGTTGACATTACAAAACTCTTCGTACAAATCTAAAGTACCAAAGACCTTGACAACACAATGCACTTAATTGTTATTTCCAATCTTAACAAGAATGATTATTTATTCAACAACCAAACCCTGCGCGCCCCCCCCAACCAACCAACCAACCAACCAACCCAATTACGTAAATCAGCCAATCTATCTCCCTTTATATCTAACCATGCCACTCCCCGAGCCAAACTTAAGTTCCTGAAATGTCCTCCATCTTCCAAGCTATCCCATTTACCCTTCCATTTTAAACGACACAGTTAGGTCATAATAACAATCAAATAATGTCATGATAATGTTCTCTGAACAAAGTTTAAATCACATATGATATTGTTGCTAATCTCAACACATTGAACTCTAATAGTTAATCTCTTAATGAAAATAATTGACTAATCACAGAAATAATCTCGAAGACATATTTTCTGACTAGTATTAGAAAGGTCTGTCTGAAATTTTAACCTCTAATTCATGCAAGTTTATATAAAAAAAAAGCATCCGAATTTTTCGGCAACGAATAGCACCACAAGTTTACACAATCTGAGAGCAGCAACACCCTGTGTACTTTGGATTTGTATTCCAATCCCGATAACAACATTTTCTGCATTTTTCCACAACATTATCATAACATTAAAATCTATCTCTTCTCCATAAATCACTGCACTGCAGACCATGTGTTGCATGATGTATGTAGATTTGTCAAATTTGCCTCCAGAAAATATAATTGAATTCCAAGCCTTCACTTGTTATTGAACGAATTCAAATTAAATCAAACATCAAGATGTGATAAGACGTATAATGTGAATTGTCCTTGAGGATAATAAATCTAATTCAATATCAAGATGTGACAATTAATTTTGACATGAATCGCTCCTCAGGAATAGGTTAAATTTCCATTAAATGCTGTATATTTTCCAGATATTCCAGAATAATATGTACATGTATGTTCATACAAATAATGAGTTCTCTATTAAATTTCAAATTTTTAATTAGTTTGTATGGACCAAGAGAGATACACCAGTTTTTATTTTGTAAAGAGGCATCAATACCTGTATACGTATTCACATACTATTGAAAATAACTCCCAAGTAGGTTATTGATGTTTTTTTTCTGTATTATTGAAAATAAATCCCAAGTAGGTTATTGTTGGGTTGTTTTTTGTCCAATGTCTCTTTATTCACTTACTACTTGGAGACACTCAAGATGAAACCAGGGCAAATGAAAATATCACTCTATTCACGTAGTATTTTAATTTTAGATAAACCCGTATATGTTTTGTATGACTTTCATTGCCTGACCCACAATGTCAGTAAACTTGATGTAGGTGTAGACTTTACGTACTTGCTTATTGACATTGACTACAAAGGTTTCAGCTTTATCAGTGCAGTATTAAGTGTCAAACCGGTTTAAAGAGGAAATGTTTATACAATAACTATAATCAAATGAGGACAATATTAAAATTTATTAACCCAAACAGAACACAATATTAACCAAGTAATAATTTCCCCCCGACAAAACACAATATTGACAAAGCTCTAGGACTTGAAGTACAACGTACAGTCTATTGATATATAATTAACCTGTCAATTCTGTTACCTTGATGATCTGAAACCCTGTCTATTCTGACCAGTTATGTTGGTGTCCATGGAGACTGATTGTGATAGCTTTTCGAATACTGATAAAGAGGTTATTTTTTCGTTACAATATATACATGTATAGACCCACTGCAAGTCATTTCTCTAGTTTTGGTGAGATTGCAATTGGGAATAGCAATATTATGATTCTATACTGTTTAAATTATTATCAATTTTCATAACTTGTACCAACTTTATTCTCAATCCAAAATCTACATATTAAAGAAAAAAAATAGCTTTTCTTTGTACCAAACACGAATATCGATAAGACTTCTCTGATTAAGAAAATATTTGAACGACACTGTTCTGCATACTGTCAGCAATATTAAATAGATTCATTTCCATCCTTAAATATACATGTATGGTCTTTTTCTGTACTCTCTGACCTTATTTGACCACTGTATAATCATCCCACATTGGTACACTGTCGGTAGATAGGCCCTCACTGATCAACCCTATGTAAATCTATATCTGTAGGTCAAGATGTCCAGCTCAGACCACCCTGACCACCACTACTGACCCCACTTATCAAAAACTGGTCAGCTGGTCAGCTCCTGCTAGCTAACTTTGCTGTGGTCAAGAGCTGGCTTATTTATACAGACCAAAGTCAAGGGGACACTTTCGAACCTTGAGCCCCATCAATAGATTTATAATCTGTTGAAGTGGAGACGCCTGATGGGTAAACTTTGGTATTATGTAGTATTATCACACATTTTAGAGGGAAAGAAACTTTGAAGATGTAATTTCCAATAGCATTAAGGATGACAAAGTAAAATTAACCCATTCATCCCTAAAGTCACATTTGAACCTTACCAAATGAAAAACTGGACAAGTCCATTATAAAATTGCAGGGGTACACCGAGAAATAAAATCTTAGTACGACCAGTGTGGGGCTGCGAGCATCAAATGATATTCACCCCTGAAATTTCATAATAAACTATTCCAACCTTTGAATTGGAAGAGTTCAAATGTGTCTTCTGGGGTGACTCTACGAATTATTATGCTCTGATACTTGTTCATGTATCAGCTCTTGAACTATGCAATTCTGGACAAATACAGACTACGCGTGTTTTTAACATGTACCTTTTTGTAAGAGGAAATTTCCAATGCGACCGCATGGAAGGGTGAAACAGGGACATTGTTGAAAGTAAAACACTTTTGCTTTAATGATTGAGATATTGGTATACAGTAACACAGATAAACATGTCTGCTGGTAACATATGATAGATCTCTGGACCCTCCACAGGGATTTAAAAACACACACATTAGGTTATACCTACCTAGTCTGTAGACCGCAAACAAGTCCACACATAATACTGAACCTTGGCTAATTCACATGTTGATGTAAACAGCGCTTTCTCGATGAAAAGGCCGTGAGGGGCAAATATATCTCCTATTTTCACAAAAAGAATAACTTTGAATTTATAAAATTGTGTGTTTGTTTGAAAGTAATCGATGACATCAACTTCATTCCTGGTTCGTGGAGATCCTTATTTTGACTCAAGTTGTTTGCACTGGGCTTTATACTACTTTCAAGAGTTTCCGTGCCTTTGATCTCCCTCAACAATGCTCTTATTATAGATATGTAAATGAACGCTAAGACCTCCGTCAGATTCACCTTCAGCCTTTATGCAACATATCAAAATGGAGAGGAATTTTCTATATCTGATTTATATGTTCACAGTGGACAGGATATTTTAGGTAAAATAGCATTTACTGGTAACATACTGTCCTGAAGGACGTCATTAAGACCCCATATCCCACATAGTTTTTTAAAAAAATTTAAGTACTTTTTTTGTTATCAACAATTCATCAAAACATATTTGAGCTACTTTTACTAAAACTCTGTTTGCTGAAACAATTTTTTGTTGAACCACTTTGAAATGAAAAAAAGAAAAAAACTTTGGTACTACAAATGAGCCTAAAATAAATAAATTTCCAAATAATGAAAAATCACTGATCAACAAATTTTTCTTACAAATTCACTTACACTAAAAATTCTTCAGCAATTTTTTTCTTTCCATTCCTAAAAAGTCAATACATCAAAATTTTGATCTTAGAATTTGAGAGGAAACGGCGACTTCCTACAGAAGTGCAATCATGAGGCAAGGTGTGCAGGCCATCAAAAGGAAGTCGTCAATCACTATCTTGTTGATTATGTGGAAATAGGAAAGTGGACCTAAAGGGCCAAGACATGTCCTTCTACACAGCTGTTACTGAAGTTAGAGGCAAAAAATAGGGGCTGATGCAAGAGGGAATAAGGGACAGATACAACAAGGAATTTGGGCAAAAAAGGGGAAAATCATGGACAGAGACAAGACAGGAATGGGCAATAACAGGAGATCAAGGTTGGAT
Source organism: Crassadoma gigantea (assembly GCA_032360845.1). Lineage (NCBI taxonomy): Eukaryota > Metazoa > Mollusca > Bivalvia > Pectinida > Pectinidae > Crassadoma > Crassadoma gigantea. The sequence continues at coordinate 17,595 of JAULCA010047550.1, forward strand.
ACAAGCTTGAATACAGGACAAATTCAGGATGGGCCCAGGGGCAGATACAAGAGACATTATGGGTAGGAAAGGAGGGGATTAGGGGTGGATACAGGAGGGGATTAGGGACGGATACAGGATGAAAATAGGGATGGATTAAAAAGTAGATTAGGGACATAAATAGAAGGGAAGTAACGGCAAACAGAGG
>JAULCA010047772.1:0-15538 GCA_032360845.1 Crassadoma gigantea
TTTTGCTCTGATGAATTTTCAAACACAACATTTTAATTCATTTATCATAAACAATACAGAATACTGTATGTCTATAATAAATCTATTCTGTTAAGGATTTTGTCGCCATTTCTCCTCAGAACACACACATACCTGTAGGTGACCTGGACGTAGTAAATGTGCGATGTCTACCATAGCCTGTTCAGCAATCAAGGTCAAAGCCTCGGGTTGGACGTGTAACATTTTCTTGCCTTTGACCTCAAATGTGGACACATAGTCACCTGCCCATCACAACAGGTTACATTGACTGATTAAGTCACATATGGCCAAAATACAACTCAAATGTCAAAGTGGATATAAAACACATTGCTATTGTAGCAGAACTGGACTGGGTCGATCGTCAGTGAAAAATGCAGGAGAGGAAAAATGCACGGCCAGACCAGGGTTTGAACCCGGAACCTTCTGAACTCTATAGACAAATGCTCTACCAATTGAGCTTCCTGGTCACCAACGATCGACCCAGTCCAGTTCCACTACACTATAATATAACCTGTGAAATTTCCTGAGGATGAATACTGGTTAATTGAAAGTTTGGATTATCAAAATTCAGGCAATCAACATTCCACTATATTTAATTGTAATGCATGCATGTTCCCTTAAAATTTATTGATGTTGACCTTAACATATCTATAATGGAATTATAGAACCATGCAAACAATGTACAATAACATGGAAGAAATCTATGAATTAATATATATGTTTGCATAAATCTGCAGAACCAATCAGAATTGAAGATGTATCGTTAATCTCATCAATGATTCTACATGACCTTTCAACTTTGTGAAAATATTTTCCTTAACAAAAACAATATTTTCTGCAAAATATCCAGGAAGGAGTGACAAAACATAATCATTCATGCACTTCAATAAAGTGCTTGTGTGCAATGAGGAATGATTATTTGTCTTCAAATTTAATTTACCAGTGAGTTTTTTCCAGTTTATGTCTGGTTGATTTTCAGACTGTAGTATGTCTTGGTAGACAAAAGGCTTGACTGCTGCTGCTTGAGAAGCCTTTCCTCGGACAAATTGTTGAAAACCATTTCTGCAGGCACAGTGCAGTAATCTTCCTCTGGACCCCATCATTTGTCTGTAAACAATAATGTGAAATCACTTATAGCCAGTTCAAGTAGCATTCTCTCTCCTCTTTGGATTAGGCAGAAACAAAAAAATAATGCCTTCATATAAATATGTCTTTACAGTCTTTATATTAGAATAGAATATACAATTGTAATTATATCATGGTTGGATTAGGGGGTTGGGTGATTGGGGAGGAGATTTCATGTAGTCTCAAATCTGAAACTGACTAGAAAACAAGTTATAATCCCTTAAGTTTCCAAATCATAACAAGCTCAAATGGGTCAGATTTTTATCATAATGTAAAGCAAGAAAAATTATAGTATGTGTGAGGTGCATTTCTCCTGTATATATAAAATCAGAGACTTATAAAATAATGGAATAGAACTAGACTGCATGGGTTGATTGCTGGCGAAAAGATACAGCTCAACTGGCAGACCTTTGTGGGTCCAAGGTATGAATCCTAGTCTTGCCATACTTGCCCTTCTATAATTTATAAATGCATTCAACCATTTGTTTTTTACTGTCTTTGATCAGCTGATATTATTATATTAAAATTGTACCAGGAGAGGGAAAAATGCACAGCCAGACCAGTGTTCAAACTGAGTGAATTAGCAAGGACCCTCTGAACTCTAGATGGATGCTTCATGTATAACCAATAGAGTTGCATTGTACCTGGTTGGGGACAATCGGCCATGTCCAGTTCCACTACATTCCTCGAGCTCCTGCTTTCAACCCCAAAGACACACGACACCCTATACAACCTTCCATGGGTCTATTGTGTTGATCGAGTGCCAAATTTGTACAGTAATGAGTATCAGGAGAGGAAAAAGAATGCATGGCCAGATTGGGGTTTGAACCTGTGTCACCTTTCCAAACTCTGGAGCTATACATTCACATATCCTAGTTGAAATGGTTATTTATTTAACGATGAACGAATGCACTTGGACTGTTCAATATATAGCAGAGCTAAAAATGACCTATCTGGTACACGTAGCTCAATTGGTAGAGCATCCGTCTAGAGTTGGAATGGTCCTGGGTTCGAACCTCGGTATGGTCTTCCTTTTTACCTCTCCTGTTACACTATGACTTTCCTATTACTAGCAGACAACCTCTTCAGGTCACCGAGTTTCTTACATGTACAAAATGTAATATCTTAATTTGTGACAAGAATATATAAAGGGCAGTATATTTAAAGAGTAACCTGGCCTTGTGCACACTGCATATTCGATAATAAAATATATAACTGTAAGGTATGTGCAGTACTACAACGTCAAGGAGTGCAACGATTTGATAAAAATTCTGGAATAAATTACACACAGTATTCCTTGGTCTTTTGTCTGTTGGACTAGGACAACATTGTTTTAACAATATTTAACACATATGAAGCCGGATCTATGATTTGTCATATTCGAGTGCATTACTTACGACTTTTATCAAGCTGATACTAGCTGCTTAGGCCTAGCAGACAACCTTTTCAGGTCAAGGAGCGCCTAAGTGATAATGCGCAAAATATGTAACGTTTGTGTGACGGGGATTTCGCATGAGTTGCGGCCCTTCACTCAAAACGAAAGTAGGGAATAAACTGTCAAGCCACAAGAGCAACAGGATGCCATCAAGATCTGCATAACTAATTGAGGAAGTAATATAGTAGAGAATGAATGCAAGTTAATTATATCAACAAATATGGCTGACGGTGGCATAATGATAGAAGGAGGTAACCAAGTTCAAGCAGATAACCGAGTGGCCGACACCGACCAGATAACTTTCGAAGACTTGGGGATACCTGACGCAGGGGGAACACAGCTTCCCGACGCACCTTTTGGTCTTGGCAAGGTAACTTGTTACTGTCTCATTTGAAAATCAGCAACTCATCTCAAATCATCGAAAGTTTGCCCAGACCACGGGGCTCGTACAGTAATTCCTGTAGGAACTCGATCTAAATCAGAGATTTATAACGATAAATCGTTATAAATCTCTGATTTAGATAGAGTTCCTACAGGAATTAGGAGGTTTGTTACAACAAAAAAAATGTCTGAAATACACCTATGCCATAATGATATGGGTCACAGCCCACATGTGCTTATATACACAATGTACATGTACATTATTGTATGTTTATGAAAGAGGGTCAAAGGTCAAATCGGTTTTGTGCTTTTCTAAATGGACGACATTAAATATTTAGCTGAACTGGACCGGGTTGATTGTCAGCGACCAGGTAGTTAAATTGGTAGAGCATTCATCTAGAGTTTGAAAGGTCCCGGGCTCGAACCGCGGTCTGGCTGTGCATTTTCCCTCTCCTGATAAAGTGGTGCCTGTGACCAACCCTTTTTTCAAGCATTTGGTGTATGCTTGGCAAGGTGAAACCCGGACCTGGGTTGTAACTGGTTGTGTCTTTGGGGGTGAAGTCTTAAAAAAAGTAGGCTGGGTATTAATATTAGCACTAGGAGGGATGTACATTATGTACATGTAGATGCATAAACTGGACCAGGCACATGTAGCTCAGTTGGAAGAGCATTCGTCTAGAGTTTGGAACGTCCACAGTTTGAACCCTGGTCTGGCCATGCACTTTTCCTCTCCTGTTACATTGGAAGGGTATGGGATAAGAGGTGCACTATTAGATTGGATACATGACTTTGTTCATGATATGAAACAAGAAACGGTCGTAAATGACCAGTACTCATCATCCATGTTGGTCACCAGTGGAGTTCCACAGGGGAGTGTGCTTGGACCAGTACTGTTTCTTATTTACATCAATGACCTACCTGAGTCAATCGATAACAAAATCAAAATATTCGCTGATGATGCCAAACTATACAAACCAACTAAACATAATGAGGATGAATTGTCACCTCAGAACGACATCTGCAAGGTTTGTAAATGGACAGACAAATGGCCGATGGAACTCAATTCAGACAAATGTAAACACCTCAAAATATATACAGGCCAAGAGAAGAACAACATCAGATATGAGATCACTAATTAAGGGGAGAGACATCAAATAGATCTGGTAGCAAGCGAAAGAGATCTCGGTGACAAAGACCTAAAATTTAGTGAGCAAGTAAACACTGCAGGATCTAAAGCTAACAGAAACGTAGGTCTCATATTCAAAACTTAAAGTTGTATCAATAAAGAAATATTCCTCACCATTTTCAAATCCTTGGAAAGTCCATACCTTGAAATTAACGTAACTACGTGGTCACCTTTACTAAATAAAAAAAATCTCTCTGGAAAAAGTTCAAAGAATGGCAACCAAACTAGTCCCATCCCTAAAAGATCTCTCGTACGTACCCTACACATACATTCTGTATTCGTCGGCTTGGGCTGGCATCACTTGAGAACAGAAGATTAAGATCTGATATGGTGGAAATCTATAAGTTGATAAACACAATTGATATAGAAGGGGAAACTAAAAAAAAAACTGAAAAAAATTGGTACAAGACCAACATTAGGGGACTTGCTTTAAAAATAGAATTGTAAATACTTGGAATCAACTTCCTACAATTGTGGTAGATTCCTCAACTTTAAATGTTTTTAAATCTAGACTCACTACACACTGGGTCAAACATCCAATCAAGTTTTTATCAACGTGTTACTAATATGTATAATATTAAGTTGTAAATGCGTCCTCTGCGCGACCTGTAAATAAGTGAATGACTATATATGGAGATGCGTCAACAGAAGCAATGAATTACGCTTACAAAGACGTTGACCAACACCATGAACCATGTTACAAATAATGAACCCAACACTGAGTGATATGCAACATTCAGAGAGTGGTCTATACCCGAAATTTTAAATACAATTTCACATACATATATAAATATATATCCATCATGAACAGATAGATTGCTGGGTTACACTTTGATGTATTTGTTCCCGACAGCCGGCTATGTCAGACAAGAAACCAAAAGGTCAAGGTTATGGCAATGTATCAAATGTCAAATTATTGTAAAGTTATAAAGAATATGTACTTTGATGGCATAGTAAAGAGTCAGTATATATATATATATATAAACTTTATTTATTTTACAACAATTATGAAACAAGTTATACCAACTTATATTAATCATTCTTGTTGGCCCCGATGTTAGCACACTGGGGGTCTTAGTGTGGGAGGAAACCGGAGTACCTGGAGAAAACCCACGTGATAGGGCAGGTGACCCCATACCTTGGTGAAAGGCAAGTGCGCTATCCACTACGCCACCCGACCACCCATAAGAGTCAGTATGATGTCATAGAGATGACTCAGCTGGTGTCCTCCATTATCTTTGTTCAGGTTTTGAGTTTTCCTGATTTTAATTTCTTCTTTGAATTGTCTGGTGATTTTGTTTTAGAGACGGACAGTGAGTGACCTACAGAAGAAAGAGTATGTGTTTATAGCGCTGGCTGGACTGTGTATATTGGCCACGTTGATACTGACCATCTGGAAGCTCGCTACTTTACCTAAAACTTCCAATGACTTTGCCTTCGCTTTAGTTTTACTTCTCAGTACAGGTAAGTGATATGTTTTACAATTTCTTGAATAAATAGTTAGATTGCATGACTTGCCATCAAACAGATTATTTAAATTCATTTATGGTACAGCTTTAGTTCAAAGTTCAGACCAGCCCGTCCTTAAGCCATTTCCAGCCATTCCCATTTCCCCACTACATTACATTCCGGTGACAGCAGCATCAGCATTAAGTTTTTGCATTTAAGTTAGTTTCACTGAAAGCATAAGTGTTAGACAAACCAATAGACACATTTTAAGTAGTAAAAAATGTTGGTTCTAGATGTAGACTAGCTCCATATTTGTCAATTAGTCAGGTTGGTTCCTTCTTTGTTAGTTGTTTTGGTGTTTCCATGACGACCTCTGAAGGTGTGCTGGCTGAAATGATCAGTCCCCACACGGATCTGTTCGGCTTCATCACCATGTTTAACGGGTGTTCTTCTGTAGTCACCATAGATTACCTGTGATATTAATAATTTATAACATTTGATATAGCGCCCTATCTAGCTAACATAAGCCACGCTAAAGTGCTTTACAGTACATATACAATTAATACAATAAGCATTTACATTAATCAATAGAATTTTCGAGGATTTCGCAGGAGTTGCCTTATCAGGTGCTAACTACTAGTCCTATGTCACCTGGCTATTATCTCCCTATGTGTGTATGCCTGTGTGTGTGCTGGAGATATTTTGTGTTCTGTTAGTATCGGGGCAGTGCTTTTAATAGCATCATTTACAGTGCCACCTCACGTGATGGTACAGCACAGATACCACAACATCCAACCCTACTTTGGTTGGAGTTGTCTGGAAGGCAGGAGTATTAACCACTCGACCAATCCATCCAATATCATATTGTGTTCATTGTCACTACTATACACACGAACAACTTATCCTCTTCCACCTTCTGACTCGATTTCCTCTGAATCCACAGGGACAATGTTTCTGCTTCCCTGCCTGTTCTTCTAACTTACCTGTCTTTTATCCTGTTTCTGCTTCCCTGCCTGATCTTCTACTAACCTGTCTTTTGTCCTGTTTCTGCTTCCCTGTCTGATCTTCTACTTACCTGTCTTTTATCCTGTTTCTGCTTCCCTTCCTGATCTTCTACTAACCTGTCTTTTGTCCTGTTTCTGCTTCCCTGCCTGATCTTCTACTAACCTGTCTTTTGTCCTGTTTCTGCTTCCCTGCCTGATCTTCTACTTACCTGTCTTTTATCCTGTTTCTGCTTCCCTGCCTGATCTTCTACTTACCTGTCTTTTATCCTGAAGCATTACACAAAGTGTACCCACTGCTCTCCATAATGAGTGCCACAGAATCCCTCTACAGCCTTCTTCCATAATTACCTAACCCTTTCACCACTATAGACCATAATGGACTCACCCAGATCAATGCATGGTAAAGTCTACTAAAGTTACATAGGGGTGAAAGGGTTAGTGTAAGTAAATCGTTCAGACCATGTGTAATTTCTGTTTCAGTGTTCTGTCTGTGGTACCTGGTTGAAGGTATTATGTTTGAGCGGCCATATGAAATCCTCGTACTCTCTATCTCTACTTTTGTGGTCTGGTTGTACATCATCCTCAACTTCTCCCTGGGTAGGAAGGATAACGTCAAAATGGTTTGTTGTAAATGTTTAACTTCCCTTACTGTTGTTCAGACTTTGTTTGAAATGCACTCACTTTCCAATTAAATCCAGAAATAAAATATTTTGTCACAGTCGTCGAGCATGTGAAAATTTTGAAAACATCTTCATCTTAAGAACTACATGTATAATGCTTAGAGAAATGATATTTGTACTAGCTTGCTGGTGTCAGGTGCTATCATGTTTATTAAAATAATATTTTTTTATTAAAAATATATTTTTTTTATTAAAAATATATTTTTTTTATTAAAAATATATTTTGTTACGTTGTTTGTAAGACTGTTCATACAACTTTGCACCCTGTTGATTGTTTCTTGAAATATTTAATAATGCTGTCTATTTCCAGATTCGACTTATTTTAACATCAGCTCTCAGTCCGTTTATGATAGTGTTGGGTGTCCTGATAGCCAAACACTACTTTGATTCTGGGCGTTTGATTTTCCGCACCGTGGGAGCTCAGAGTTTTATGCAGCGAATGTGTTGGACTATTTTTGGATACTTTGGGATGTTGAAATTTGATCTACAACTCGGTGTAAGTCATATACCTTAAGCTCATGGCCTTGCAGTTAGAGGTAAAAATCCAATCTAGCCTGTTTCATATTTCCAACCTAACACTTCTTATTTCATATACAATAAAAAAAATACTGCTATATAACACAAAATGTTTGTTGATACTTTCCTTCTTGGTTTGAAGTCATTTAGATCGTTTCATGGTACAAAATTTGGTTTTGACCATTTATATGAAGAATGTCTAAAAATTTATTATTGAAAATGTATGCTTTCATAAATAATCTGGATGTTATTTTGAAATCGTACAGGAATGCTATTGAAGTAAACACACAATTGACAGAATCTTCCTCTCTCTTTTTTAAGTTCAACACGGTAACACAAATGTTTCTATATTGCTACAGTTGTCCATGGTCATTCTGATCTTGACCACTGGTCAACTACTGAACGAGCTTGAACTGGTCATCATAATCGTTGGCATTGGGATTGTCTTGGGATGTGCACTGATCGGATATTTGGGAGTAAGTTTGTTCATTTTTTAACAAAGTTTGATCATAACGTTTTCAAAAATATCTAGTTTTTTTTTAAAATGGTTCAGTATTAAGGATTATGGAGACTTGAAATCTGCTCAGTTTGTACTACCTGGTAGTTAAAATGGCCAAAGGTACCAAATGCATCGTTATGGGAAGTTTTACACATGGAGCATGTGCGCAAAAAACTATATACAATGCCATTATGAGATGTTCTTTTTACATAACCGATACATTTTTCTATGTGATGTTTCGATGACTAGTTCGATATGTACACTGCCACCTTCATCACAATATACTTTGCCAAATTACATACAATGTATATCTCCACATAGCATAAATACATGTAATTAATAACTGGATATTTTGTTGAAGTAAAAATGTCCTTGAAAAAGACTCACCCCTAATTACTAAATACTCCATTGTGATGTCATCTTGTTGTATTTCATCTTCTCACCATTTTCTACCAAAAAATCCGCATAACTTTCAAAATCACCGATTTATTGCAGTGTAATTCAGATTTGGCATGCAATGTAATTAATTTTATTGTTTATACTGTTGGTTAACTTCAAAATATATGAGTACATGTATATAGAAACTGATTGATATAAGCTGAAAACCTTATATTATATTTTTTATGAAATGTATGTGAAAGGAATTATATAATGTTTATGTTCAACTACAAAACAAAACTGTGTGTTCTCTGTACTTTTCAGGTGCGGTGTGAAAGCAAGATATTGTCCATTATTTATTCATGTACTCTGATCATTCAGCCAAGTTATGTGATCTTCAAAATTGTGGAGGTAAATAAAAAAAGAATTGTATTACTTTTTTTTCAATTTCTTTGTCCTAATCTCTGACATATTTTAAGTAATTTCATTTGAATATTTCAAAATAAATTTTATAAATGTCACATGTCATTACGCAGCAAAAAAAAAAAAAAATAGAACATATAAATGGAGATGTGATTTTAATTGGAAAATGTTCTCTCTGAAAATAAACTCCTTCTAGTGTTAAGTTGAAGTGTACCAGGTATGTACCAGGGGTAAACCTTTCACCCCTATGCAACTTTAATAGACTCTTCCTGGCATTGATCTGGATGAGTCCATTATGGTCAACAGTGGTGAAAGGGTTACGAAAACTTTTTGGAATATATTTTATACATATTTGATGGCTACCCCATGTAGTATAGTAACATAATTATACTTGTGTAGCTATATGTCAGAGCACAATATTATGAAATCTGGAGATGGGGTTTGAAAAGCCCGAGTTTTCTCTGGCCGTGACACCAGACTTAGACATTTTGACTGATAGATGTCTGGTGTTGGGCCACACCAGACATCTATCTGTCAAAATGTCTAAGTCTGGTAATATATATCCGTATTACGGATGAAAAATATGGACGTGTATGTATCTAAAATCCTTTTCATATACTTTCAGTCTGTGAATAAGTTCAACCCGTCTACCGACAACATTGCCGTACCCACCATGGTCTGTGGAGCCTTGTCCTTAGGAATAAGATTTGTCCTGATCACCTACTTCGTAAAGTCATGGCTGAATTATGGAAAAGGATTGAAAGAGAAAGGCAAGCATTCTGCAAATAATACTATTACCAAGATAATCATTATTTGCCATATTACAAGGAAAACTGTGTCATAATATCACTAAGTCAAAATTATGCATTGTTGTAAGTTCATGCGAACTGCTTCTGCGTTCTGCAATATTACATTTTTTTTCATTTAAAGTTCTACTAGTACATAACATCTGAGTGGGTTTTTGACAGAATTTTTGGTGATTATTTCCTTTATTTTACAGATTAAAATGTAAATACAAAAATATTGGACTGCCTTGTTTATAAAGATATTTAAGTATACAATAATACATGTAGCTTTTGTTCCTGGTACGTTCTAAACTTACCTGTGTTTTGCAGTATTTTACATTTTGCTTTCTCTTTGATTCTTACAGCTTCACTTTATTACTGGTTGTTTTCTTCACTTTAAATTCATTTTTTTGTCGTAGTTTATCACCATGGTTACGTAACTCTGGAAACTGGTCTATGTCCTTGACTTCTCCTTCCAATTGTAATAAACTTCTGTCAGGTGACAGTACCTTTGTCTTCAGCATGCAGGGTGTAGGTTTGGTACATGTGATGCCTCCCTATATCTCAATTTCAAAACTCCTCTAAAGAATCAAAATCTACCTACAATTGAGTATAACATTTGAAATGATTAAATTGTTCAAAACATGAGTGATTGAAAACACTAATAATTAAGTATCTGTTGTTTACGGACCATCGGACCAATGAAAATTGTAATAACTGATCTTAATCTATGAACAGTAGAAGGAAAAAAATAATCCTTTATGCTGATTCTGGTAAAAGAACACTTGTGATGAAAATCTGGCTACCACAATAACCCGATCTTCCTACCAGTGGTAGTGGAATCTCCCTACTCAATGTTCTAAAGTCATCACATGTATGCGGCTTGGTGTAGGGTGATAAGGTTTGGTACATAAACGTCTAAGGTTTGGTGAAGGTGACAAAGTTTTGTACATACATGTCCAATGTTTGGTATTTGTGACAAGAATTTGTACATACGAGTCTAAGGTTTGTTGCAGGTGACAAGGTTTGGTACATACGAGTCTAAGGTTTGTTGCAGGTGACAAGGTTTGGTACATACAAGTCTAAGGTTTGGTATAGGTGACAAGGTTTGGTACACATACATGTCTAAGGTTTGGTATAGGTGACAAGGTTTGGTACACATACATGTCTAAGGTTTTGTATAGGTGACAAGGTTTGGTACACATACATGTCTAAGGTTTTGTATAGGTGACAAGGTTTGGTACATACATGTCTAAGGTTTTGTATAGGTGACACGGTTTGGTACATATACAAGTCTAAGTTTTGGTGTAGGTGACAAGGTTTTGTACGTACAAGTCACAAAGTGATCAGGAACAAAACAGATCAAGATAACAAATATCAGTTTAAAGCGAGTGTTTGTACCAATGAAATATTATGAAAAGGTGGTTAAGATAATGTGGTTGTGGATAAATGTTCATACTCGATATCCTGTGGTTGGGCTCACTAATGCTTTCTGCACCCTGGAATATGCAAAACCGAAGGCTCAATGTGCAGCACCTTGTGGATGAGACGAGAAGACTAGTTTAATTCTTTGATGAACATCAAAAGAACCTCGCGGTCACGTAACGGTAAAATTGACAGACTTTGAAGTCGGGTATCGTTCCTTTGTAACCTTAAAAGGACAAGTTACATACTAGCGATTAGTCACTGTTTTTTTTACCCGAGACCAATCAAATAGCTGGCCATGAGTCTTCAATTTTGCTATGACATAATCCAGGATTGTAGAGAGCGAAATTGAGCGTTGTCCCTGGATATCAAGGATGATAAATGTTGTGCCTGTGGTCTTGGTTTTATGTTAGCAACGAATGATTTTGGGTGCATGCATCACAAGTTTCAATAAAAAAACATTGTAATAATGTTTGGCAAATGAAAGTTTATTTCAAAATATTCTATGATTTTTCATGTAAAGATGTGTGAACAAAATATATCTAACGTGTTCATTATAAACGGTATAGCCAATGCCTCAGAAGAAATGGGATCAATTTATCCTGACCTAAAATATTGTAAACATTTTTGTCCACAATAGTACACAAACTTTGATCGCAGTAGAGGTTTTAATATGCTCAAATTAAGTTGTAAAATTCTGAAACATTTACCATATGTACAAACACTTATAGTCTTCACTGACATTCACACAATGTTTTAACCGTCGAATAGTAAAGGAGAGGAATTAACAATGGGGGTTGAATACTCCAAACCTCCCAGATGAGGAAATGAACTTGCAATTGTAAATACGTGTAACTAGCAAACTGATGTCAAATTAGTATGTGTGTGTACAGTATACAGTAGAAGAAAAGAACACAATACATCACTACTAGCTAGCTTACAACGATGTCATCTGAGCGAAACTGAGCGAAATAAATATTGTTCTGCCAAACCGGTGTTAAAATCTCATAAACGTCCACGTAACATGTTTCCATGATGTTCATTGACAACAATGCAAATGGGCGGAGTTATGCAGATTTTCCTCGAGTGAGACACAATAATTGATCGTCAGTTACTGTAAATGTAGGCAGAATTAACCAATGCTTATGCAAAAAAAAAATGTCGGACTGTTACTTTATTGAACCGATCACACGTTAATATGTTTTGAAAATGAAATTTTTATCGCCTAATCTGACTAATTAATAACATAGTTATGAAACATTTACATAAAAACTGTATTTATAAGGAATTACAATATAGTTTTCTGCACCGGTTAGGTAGTAAGTTGATAACTCCAGTTGAGAATTGTAAATATATAATAGATGTCTGCTTCGTTATCTCAGATAGATTTCCTTGTGTTTCACCTTTTAAAGTTAAAGTTGATTAAAGCATAATCTGTTTAGACGTTATCTTTCATAGATAAGTAGCCTGTAAAATATCAGATGCCTAGCATGATTTTTGTGTGTTGAACATACATTTTCTTGAATTATTTAATTTACATGGAAAAGTCTTCAAATTACATCACTAACAACAAAAACGAAACACTGAAACATCAAGAGTTTTGCAATTTTTAAGCTAATGTTGGTTACAGGTATATTATTGTAGTAGATCATGACATAAATTAAGCAATATTACCTACTTATGAAACAAACATCAAATGCTAAAACTAAGCGGTTGAAGGAAACCAAAAAAAGGGTTTCATTAATTCTTCTTGTGCGAATTCCAATTTACTCGGTATTTACCAGAAACAAGGATAAGAAGCAACTCCCACTTCTTACAGTCGGGCTTTGTTACTCCAGTTGCAACCTATTTATTTTTCATACTATACCAGTGTTTTAGGCGATAGATTGGTCATTTTCAAACCAAACTTGTCCAAATAATTCAAAGTGTAATTCTCCTGCCACTTTTGTTTATAAGTATATTTATTTATTTCGCCTGCTACTTATTCTTTGTATGTTATACATTTATTTCGCATGCTCTTTTTATTTCATATTTTGTATATGTTTATATGTTATGTTGTCTGCTATTTCTGGTTAATAAAATGTATATGAATTTATGTCGCATGCAATTATGAATGCATATATATATATACTGATGATACCAATTTTGATTTCTTACAGTTTTTTATTTTGGTTTTTCTTTTAGTGTTTGTTAAAACTCCTACAGACGCTGAAGCCAACCGAGACAACACGGCTGTTCAAACTTGAGGATGACGTAAAAGAGAGGTTGTAGTGGCAGCAATAAATAAGTTTCATTGTAGAATTTTACTTAAACATATTATTCAATAGCATGCTGTTAAGAAAGATACACCAGGAAAATTTATAACAGTTTCTTGCGTTTATACGGAATAAAGCATTCACTGACACTGTAATAATTTAAGGTGGTTTCTGTTGTTTTCCGCAATTGTTCATCACTCGAATATCAATAGCTAAAGAAAAAAATATTACTCCGATATTTCCATAAATCCCAATATCGAGATATAATTTAAAAGATGAAGACATGCATGGTAAATAGTCCTGTTTTAAGGGTGACCACATGGTAAGAAGCTGTCGTAAAGTTAAAAAATGAAGAGTCCAACAGCTTTCACTTGTCCACCAATGTGACTAATTGAATTAATTTAAAGGTGATATCAGATTTTTTTTATCACGTGACTGTATATAGTAAGATTCATTTATATCCTCGGACACAGTTAAAAAGCAGATTTGTGCCGAATCCATACCAAGGGTATGGTCCTGTCATAGTTGCTTCCAACCGTCGAGTTGGATTTTGATGGGTAGCAAAATGCATCTTGATTGTATCGTGCATTATTATTTGTCGTTTATTTAGAGATTTTGGGTAAAAAAAAGAAAAGTGTTATTTTTAATTATGCATGAAAGTACTTAAACATGTTGCGTTAATTGCTCCATAACGGTTCCTTTTTGATTGATAATAGTTTTTGTGAGATAAAACTCACGCAACACTATTACTAATCAAAATTGCAAACTGGCTGTCAATCAAAAGAACCAAACATTGAGTATTTTCTCTTGCCACAAATATACTGAAAAACGAAATGCCTGTAAAATATTATTGCTTAACTGTTTTGACCACCTTATAATTCCATTTGCAGATTTGGCAATGAATGTGGGTTTCATATTACTTTTACATTGTTTGAAAACAATGAATGGATGTTTCACGCATTTAAACATTTGACCATGTTTTACAGTAATTTGCTGTGATATAATACTTACGAAATGCATTTTTATTCAGACTCTTTATATGTTAGTGAATTGGGAAAGCATTGGGTCTCACAGCAATAATCACTTTTTTGTGTTCTGTTTTTGACATACTTATAGTATTTTACAATAGTAACTTACAAGGTTAATTTAAGGTGCATGTATAATTGATAAACGATGTTTTATCTCTTATTATGATTGATGGAGAATTGTTTTTCTACTTTTGCATTGAAAAACATGTTGTTTTTATAGCTTTTTAATGTACAATACTTACGAGCATATCTGTCTCGATATTCTTTTAAACATGCTTTTACGATAATCGAGAATTCCTTCATTATATTCACAGAGAATTGAAATACATATTCAAAGCAATGCAATGTATATAAAAATAGAGTAGCATATATGTATATCATGTTAAATGTTGTATTTACGGATGAAATATATCCTATAAAAACAAGCCAGGAGTATATGTAACGCTATTATTTTATTCTGGTCCAATGGTATGACAATTAAACAAAATGAACTATGTCTAAAAGAAAAAGGAAAAATACTTTTGCATAGGTCCTAAATATTTAAGTACCGACAGGCGCAGGATTCACACCTAGGATCAAACATGAAAGATGAAGAAATTAATGGCTTTATACAATTTGGCATTTCCTCGTTTTCTTCTTTAGATACCTGACACTATTTTCAAATATTTTGCCTAAGGAGCTAACATAGTTGTAATGAATACAAGTTAAAGGGTAGTAAAAACAAGCTTTTGTGATATCTTATTTAGAGCATTCCATGTCAAACTTATTTATGTACATGTATTTATGTATAATAATTGTATGCGCATATCTATATATTTTGCATATTTTCATATATATTTTGATATTCCAAACTGTATTTTCATTATTATGTAATGTTGAGGTTAGAATATTTTATATTCTTTTAAAGTTGTCAAAGTCATTTGGGCCCAGTCGTTCAGACTTTGACGAAAG
>JAULCA010047772.1:19337-33281 GCA_032360845.1 Crassadoma gigantea
AATTTCGAAGAGATAACTATTTTCGAGGTGATTATATTTTTCACAAATACATGGATTCATAGCCAATACTTGCATTTCGTTTATACATTATCAATATGTATTATCATCAAATATGCTTATAATTACATATCAGAGGTACAGAACATCAAGGCTTTAGAGACGAGGCATCTTGTCGTAAAGTTAGCCGAGGCAGCGCCGACATCATCTGGTTCGTCAGGCGAGTTGTCTACAAAGCGGCATAGTATTGCCAAGTACCTAAGTTCCAGCGACGAAGATTTAGACATTAGATTAAAAAAAGAAGAAAAACAACTCAGAAACTGAGAAAAAAAAGAGGAGAAAAAAAAAATAAAAATCAGAATCGCTTAGTTCGATATGCTGAGGAATCAGCAGGTTTGGCTGACGGTTCGGACAGATTGAGTGAAAGAAAAAAAGAAATTAAAAAAAAAATCAAATATCAAATATTTTAATTACTCATATTTGTTTTGGGTATGCTCCTCATATTCATTATGTATGTGTCATCTAGCCAATTAGGATAATCGACATATTTGGCGTCAGTGTACAATACAGTAACATTTCATGCGTAAACAACAGTATAGTAAAATATTTTGAGGCGACCCCCGATTTTTCTCTAGTCCGCGTCCGTGTTCATCTACCTGAAAATCGGAAATGTCTACTACTTATATATGACGATACAACGGCAAATAGGTTCTAAGATGTTAATAAGGAATTCTATACTCTCCTCTATTAGGCGTTACAACCTTTAATTCTAACCCAAACATCTTGACCAGCAAACATTCTGATAACTGTGAACCAGATGTGTTGCCAAATCCAACTCCAGGAGCTCGAAATTAAAACTCTAAGTGTCCCGAAGCTCGGGATGTGATAATAAAAAACAAGCTTTAGGAGAGAAGCAGAAATTGAAAACAAGCAGATCGGAAATATTTTACTGATTATGTAGTATAGAAAGACATAAAAAATATAATTTTCAAATGAATACAATGCCATGTATTAGCTAGTATTAGCTAGCACAAGTATATATCTTATATATCTGATTTATTTGCATGATTAAGAAGTTGCGAACACAGAACGCAAGCATACTGAAAAATAACAAAGTTTTTTTTACGTCATAGCATTAATATAGAGATAAAAACGTGAGAATTTGATTTTTGTGTAAAAAATTCGAACAAGAGTTTGCACAACACGTTTATAAAAACCTGATATCATCACACACGATAACATAAAGATGTTTTGCATTTGATTTTTAAACTGAAATTTTTTTTTGTTACCACATGAAGTACATATAACGTAATAATGTCTTGATACTCAAATAAAAAAAAATGTCTGTCTATCTTCCACAACAATGAATCATGCAATTTACTTTAAAACACATTTAATTGATTTAATAGGGGAATATGCAAACACCATTTTGTCATTTCATAAAAAAACATGTGCATTTACAAGCCTGTCACAATCATACGTTAACATCTGTAAAGCTCTATTGCTTAGACACCGTGTCAACAGTGCTTGTTCCCCGGTCTGGAATGCCCCCCGACCTTAGGCATATGCGAAGTGTGTAGTATGAAAGAACGAAAGTGATATATGTTAACTACATTTCCATGAATATGTTATTCTTTTTGTTTGTTTTTTGTTTTGTTTGTTGTGGCCCTCAGAGTTGAAGTAAAGTGTCAATTTTCGTTCTGATTCTTCAAAATTACAGATGTTTGTCTTATATGTAAGGTGCCTGATTCTTGGTACCATATGTTTGTATTAATAATTTAAATAGTGAGGTGTTTAATTTTAGGTACTCTACGAGCTGGAATTTTCAAGTGAATCTGACTCGACTAAATGAACAATATCAATAGACACCAACGCCAGCATCTGTTGTTTTTTGCATTATCGTGAAAAATGGTGTTCCTAAGACAAAACAGGAAATATTAACCGATCTTTTAAAACATAAAAATGTTTGTACTCTCACGTATACTTAAAGTATTCACCAATCTGTGTTAGGTACATACGTAAGTTAAATGGTACAAGTGATCTTTGCTAATAACTTAATATGGATTGTTTGGTTTTGTCCAATATCTTTATCGCCGGGCCTCTATTATCAAAACACATTACAAGCTTCTAAGGAATGGACAATATTAAAATTGCTTACTATACTGGATTATACTGTATGTAGACACAACGATTCGTATCAAATACATGTCAATATAATAACAATAATGAAACCGAAGAACGAATATCGTCTGCTATGTACTTCCTAAAAGTCCCGTGGCAATTACGTCACTGTACCTTTAAAGGAAAATTGAATAGTGAAATGTGATAATTGATAAATGTATAGTGATTGTTTACCCATGACGGCAATGCTTGTGTTACGTAATATCTGGTACAATAAGGATTGTCCTTCTGAGAACTCTCCACATTGAATATCTTCTCGTTAACGGTTCTTTTTGTTCGTTTGTATAAATACTCGATTCTCCGAAATCTTGCACTGTTTGTCAAAAGTAATTTCAATGAACGTCCTTGAAACATGACAAACACCCGGCATTAGGTATTTTTTACATCGTGCAGGTGAAAAACAACACCCGTATAGTGTTGCCCATTTCCATCCCGTCCCGTCGTGTCCTGTCGCGTTCTGTCACGTCCTGTCGCGTCGTGTCCCGCCCAGTCCATGATACTGCCTCAGTATGTTATGGAGATGGTAATATATTAATATTAAAATCAACTTATCAACTTTAAGTGTAGTACCTTGTGTGTGTGCATGTTCCAGGGTATCAAGATCAAAGTGGTTGTAACTTTTGATATAACACTGAAACTAATTTTACATGGCAACGGGGGTATGTATGCCTTACAGACATTTTCTAGTTTTCAATTCACTGTTAATAATATCAACGAAGAAAATAATTCGGAAAAAAATATTACAAGTGATTTAAAGGGCGCAGTTTAATGTTAAACTGCGAAAATATAAAGTTATTCTTTAGCAGCGCTTGTGGTCAATGCGTACTCTGGTGATCAGTCTTGTTTTCTGCAGATGTCACTTAATGTAAAATAACGCATACATTTACAAGCTGTTAACACACTCAGTCGTAAACAACTGGTGCGTTTATGCTGATATTTATGGTAGTAAATGAAAACAACGCTTGGTTTAAAATGTAAACTTTTAATTATCATTAAGATGAAGGGTTTGGATAATATGTATATTTTAAAAAATTGTTCTCGTCAGATCAACCATAAAACGATATATCATTTTCAGAAAATAATGAGTCAATTCATGTTCTTTACTTGTACATTTTGAAATAAATTTCCGATAAAAAATATACACACACAGATATGTATATACAAATCACAAATGTAATAAATATTTACTATATATAAATCTACAATATATCAACCTAGTATAAAAGTTAAGACAAGTGTCAATAAAGCAACTAAGCAAAATTTATAAAGTTATCAGTTAACTTGTTAAAAAATTATTGTAAGCGTAGCACTGTTTAAATATATATTATTATTAATAAAATGAAAATTCTTAAACGATACTCTCATTGTGAACTTGACGCATGCTCACATGTAAACAACTTCATATGATGTTCCGGCTGCTCTTAATACTCATCCGTATATTCAATTGTTTATATCATTATATACCTTAGAATTTACAAAATAATTAAATGTTGTTAATATTCTATTGCAGACACTTGAAAAATAGTATAAAAAACGGATTCTTGTCACGGCCCGATTTTCATCAATTCCGCGCTGACAGGTTTTTATTAAGCTAGTCTTGGGTGAAGCCAACTCCAATGAGAACACCGCCTCCTACAGCGAAGATCCCGCCAACTAAGGCGAGGGCGAAGGACCAACTAAGTGCCACGTCAGTGGCTGTTGAAATAAAAGGCCAGTCGGGGCTCTTTGCGCCCCAAATAATGTTTGCCATGAAGATCCAGACAGCTGCAAGAGAAATAGATTATATTAGAATATAACTTAACTATACACACATTGATACTATGTCATCTTAGTTAACAAATGTCCTTGCAGATCGCATGATACTTGATAAGAACTATTTCTAGTGTTTTCTCTGATTTAATTATTTGCGTTTGGTAGATCGATCACATATACTTGGAGTTCTAATGATATCTAGAAATGAATAAATTAAAAGTTTAAAACAATAAATATAAGATGACATTTTTAATTTTTTTTTCTGCATCATCAGCAAGTCGATATTCACTTTTTGACGCCAAATCAATAGTAATGTCACAATGCGTTCTGCCAGTCAGCGTTTCGGTTAATATCACTTCCTCTGGTCCATATAACCACTTATTCACCTCAACAAAGTCCATAATTGATACATATAAAATGCATCGTAACATTGATTGCGCTGTAATATTCATCGGTAATTTTTAAGGTGATAATATTAAATCCCAATAATATCAGTTTACACCCAAAGAGAATTGAACTTTTTGGCCCAAAACTATCCTCGGAATTCAAGGGGGTACTCGTTCACGTTCTATGCACCCCTGGAACATGTGACAAAAATGACGGCATGAAGGTAGCGCTTTTGATTGGTTTGTTGTATAAACTGACCGATCGCTCCTTTGAAGACTACAAAGGAACAACAACCCACTTCAAAGCCAGTTAATTTATATAAATAACGATAGGAAAAAGACTAGAGCTTGTTTTAGAAGATATCAACACAGAATCAAAGATATTACGTACACACATAAAAAGTCTAAGCGTCATTGAAGTTAAATGTATTCGTACAGAAGAGTATTACAGCCACGTAGAAAAAGAATTTTTCGTGTTACTCATGCGAATTTCGTGATAGTTACTCGAACTGTTCAACTTACTTCCTCGACATTTCGAGACAATAGGAGAATTTTGAGTTCTTATATCGAACGTTCGAGTAAGTAACTCGAAAATACGATGGTTTTACGAATACCTAGAACACTTTCGTATTTTTGACAATTTGAGCTGTTGATTAAAGTAACGGGAAAACCGATTAGCATTGAATATTGATCAATACCGTCTTTCATAAGATTTCTTTTTAAATTGCATACACACACGCTTATCGACATTCTTGCGAAGCAGCCGACCAGTTCTGTTAACTAGTCACTATGTCGCAAAATAAACGCAAGGTAAGCAAATTTTAAATCGCTTGCTAACACGATAATGTTTTAACTACTGTTTATCTAGCAAATAATTCAATCAGAATAAAAATGTCAAAAAAAGTAAAAGGAAATCGCATTGAATCAAATCTGCAAATATTGCATATATTTTTGAAAGCGTGTATAAACTGATTATATCTTAATACACCGTTTACCGCGTATGTTAAATCCAGAGAGAGACCGAATATTTGTACATTTACTGGCTGGTGTCGTTATATAACACCATGACGTCTGTTTGATACATAGAAAGATCGAACATTGTACGTGCACTGATTGCCTACATATAACGCCACCACATATGTAAGATCTAGAGAGAGATCGAACATTGTACAACGCCACCATGTATGAAAGATCTAGAGAGAGATCAAACATAGTACAACGCCACCACGTATGCAAGATCTAGAGAGAGATCGATCATAACGCCACTACATATGTAAGATCTAGAGAGAGGTCGAGCATTGTACATGCACTGTTTGTCTTCATATAACGCTACCACGTATATAAGAACTAGAGAGGGACCGAACATTGTACATTCACTGACTGGTGTCTTAATATAACTCCACCATATATGTAAGACCTAGAGAGAGAGAGAGATCGAACATTGTACATGCACTGTTTGTCTTCATATAACGCCACCACGTCTGTAAGATCTAGAGAGAGACCGAACATTGTACATACACTGATTGGTGTCTTCATACGATGCCACGATGTATTTATAGTCTAGAGAGAGACCGAACATTGTACATTCACTGAATTGTTTATTAATATAACGTCACGATGTATGTATGATCTAGAAAATACCCAAACATTGTACATACATCGATCAGTACTTTTATAAAACGCCAACATACTGGTTACGAATTTTGCAAATTTGTTCTAAACTTTGTTTTTGGAAATAGTTTTGTGTTTGTGCTTAACGGTATATGATAAAGATTTTGCGTTTTAATTTTCCCCACTAATGATAGAAAAGTGAAAATTAGCAACTCGCGAAAAATACATCATATACGGTTGTAATAGAGAAAAATAATGGTATGACCTTACCCCCGATGAACGCCAGGGTCAATGCTAATATGAAGGCCATTTTGTGGGTCTGTTTGGTGAGGACGGTGACACACAAGACATTGAGGGTGATAGCCGCTACCAAGGTGAGGACTCCGAGGATTCCCATAGCTTGGCAAGCCTTGATCCAATCGTCATCTATATACATAGAAAACTTACACTGAAAGCAAACATTACAGTTACCATGGATACAATCATTACACTACATCAAATAAAAGCTATGAAATTTTGATCTTTAAAAAGCATTAGTGGATGTTACACAAAAGAAAGACGAGGTTTGTATAAAGGATCCCAGTCCCACTACATTGGTTTTTGCTATATACAGTAACCTCCCTTTAACTTTTGTTTGGATATAAACTGTAGCACATTTGGACCAGGACACTCCTGTTGACCAAGTAGCTCAATCGGTTAGAGCGGCAGCGCAAGTCTTAAGTTAAGGGTTCGATTCCCGTACTAGCCACGTTGATTTATTGTTTACAGTCAGAATAATATAATTATTTACATGTTTTAATTTCAGCAACCTATTTAACAATAATTTCCCAAAAGGTATGATTTTCTTTTCAGAAATGAATTATCAAAGATAAAGTCATTCCGAAAGTCATTTCGTTTCATAACTTTAAGATTATGAATGGAATATCTATTTCTTTTTGCAAATCATTCTTCATGAAACTGTTATCACTTATAATTAGCGGTCATGAATAAATGAAAACACAATAACTTGAATATGAAAATAAATCCTTGTCTATAACTCCTAAAAAAAGTCTAAAAGAAGAACTCCCCGTATAGGCCTTGTTTTGTTGAAAATGTTATAGGAATATTTTACTGGTTGTAATTGCAGGCTTCTTTTTAAAACCTTATTTTAGTTTGTACTATCCTCGATAATTTGACGGATGTAGTGAAATGTAGTTAAATCTGGCTGTGCAAATCAGTTGGATATTACGATTACAATCTAAGAACTGAGAAAAACTAACTTCAGTATATTGGACAAAATTTCCTCTCGAATGTTAATCCTTCTGTAAGTTTAAATTGGTTCATATGACACGGATTACAGCTATACTGTTACAACACGATGCAATGATACGCTAAGTGTTCAATTAAACCCCTTTTATCAGTGCATAACCATGAATGATACGTACCATTAAAATATTATCAACTTTAATGAATGCAATACCATTAATACATGTGATAATATAATTATTGAAGTTTATCATTGCAAAATCATCAATAAATGTTATAATAAACAAATGGACTTTTAAAAATGCAAAACCACAAATGAATGTGATAATACGATTATAGATTTTAGTAAATGCATAGCCATTAATACATGTGATAATAGAATTATAGATTTTAGTAAATGCATAATCATCAAAACAGGTTTTAATAAAATTATTGATTTTTGTCCATTCATAATATAAAAAATGCTATAATAGAACTATGGACTATTATCAAGTAATAATCATAACGTTTATTATTATTTTTTAAATCATTTGTCAATATTCTTTCGCTTTCAAAAATTTTAGTTACCTGTTTAGTTGTTCACTTACCTGTAATAGTGATGTCCGCATAATCCTTACAGATAGCGACTCCTAAGGTGCTTAGACAGTATTTCCATAAGCCAAATTGCGCAGAGACGGTCGAGAAATTAGAAGTACTCCAATTGGGCGTCGAAATCCCAATGATGAGAAAAAGAAGGCCTAGTGGTAAAACCACCAAAGAAATCTTGAGAAAAATAGACGATTCTGAAAAGCCCATTCTGCTGATATTTGATTAATGGCCAGTGTACGCGAGTACAAACTATAGCGTTTTCTGTCACCGAAAAAAAGTAAACGGGTATCGAGACAGCTATCGTTTTAAATACCCTGATCGTCAAGGCTGTTCCTCTTTTATTTACAATTTAAATGCCGCGTTGCCAACACCGTATCATCCAACAATAAAACACAGATCAATATCTGATTGCAAAATGATTTTTTTCCTACAGGTGATTCTACCCTTAATGTCTTGTGTCGCACATTGCCTTACTCACTCAACCGTGATATAGGCCATAGAGGCTGGGTAGGTACTTCTTATTGCGAAATATATGTATTTTTCTCAACGAGAATCAGTTGGGATTTCCGGTGGAAATTCCATTCTACTAGGACGTTTTTTTCCGTTACCTGTAACTGTTGTCCAGCTTAGTTTACGGGTGATGGAAAACTGTGCTATAATTTATTCTGATTTTATTTATACAAAGTTAAATGTTATTGTTTAACCCATAGCGGGGTATTTTAACCAGGTAATATAAAACACATGCACTGCAAAGATATTAACGACATCAAAAGCAAGGAAACGTCAGCATAATCACTTTGTTATCAACAAGCAAAGTATTGACATCTTGTTGTGTCATTGTTAAGAATTTAAGGTTATTTTAATAATGATCAGTTTGAAATTGAGTTTATTATCTATCTTAGCCTTGCCTTAGATGACGGTATAACATTTTAGGCTTACTATAGAATTAACAATATAAGTATTATTATTTACTATTACTTATAATGCACATCTGAATTGTCATATATATGTAACAGTGCTAGTCTTTTATTAAAAATCTTAAACAAGACTTCAGAACAATATGTATGGACAGTATACGGAGTCAGGTTCAAATTTTAATAAATTTGGTTTATATTTATCATTGTACAATGGGATACATATGTAAGATGTTTATATGATGACAAATTTAATGTACAGAGTACCGGTTGTTTAAATCTTCCTTTTTAATACTTTATACTTTATATATTACCAATGTTTTTAAAGTACAAATACCTGTGTGTGTGTGTGCTACATTATTCTTTCCTAACAGTTGAATCTGTTTTATTTTTCATAATCAAACATCACTTTTAAAATTTTATTTTGATCACGGGTAAATATTAAATTTCGTTACCTTGATTTGTATTTACTAAAAATTTAGATTTATCTCAAAGTTATTCATCAAATGACGTGAATTTGACAAATTCTTTATTAATTGTGAGTCAAATAAACAAAACAACGTCCTAAACCTTGACGTAGAGAGGCATGGTTGTAATGTTTCTGTCTCTAAGTATAAAATTCAGTAGCTTTTTGCTGTTTGCACTCACACATTATGAAACAAATGAAATACAAAAACAATTTTGCTTTGTTTCCACTGTCATTCAAACTGTTAACTCAGAATAACTTTGCGCATTTATCAACATTATCAACATTACAGAATCTTTGACTTTTGACTTCACAATTGTTTTATTAAATAACCAATCCTCATTTTATTTATCAAGCGATCAAACAAGCTATTGTGCCATTTACACCAGCATGACGCAACATGTTGACAAATTGTGCTTAGTTGTCAAAATATTCTGAACATAAACACGTGTATACTAAAGATGTTGAATGCACATGCGTGGGGAATCGTGATCGAACAGGAATAAAACCATAATTCTAAACCTTAGTGTATCAATGAAAAAATAACATGCTACAATGTATGTCAGGTAGAGAAAATGACAAATTCTAAAGAATTAGTGATTTTCTGAACATGTAAATTCAAATTATCTAAAACCTGAGCTGATGTTTACTTTTCAACAGTGAAGAACAGGAATCTTTCCACTTTTTCTCCGTGTCAATAGTGAAATCGATAGCCATAGCCATGACGCACATTATAAAAAAATACACGGTTCTTGGAATAACCCCATTCTATAAATAGATAGTGGACTATACTGTGTATTTCTCCACTGAGATGACTTCACGCTCTACCACCAGGTCCCGGTTGTTCAAAAGGTGGTTAGCTTAATCACTGTTTAACGATTATTTTAACCTTTAATAACTTCGTCAATATTCAAGGTAAAATTTCACAATTTTGCATGTGAAATAACCCTGCTTAAAATGTATATATCTGGAAATTTGTATCTAATTCAATAGTTTTGTTTTAAGGTTATACACACATTAACATTTACGCTAATCGCACATTAAGCCAATCACCTTTTGAACAACTGGGCCCTCTCTCCAGTTGCTGAAAGCCTGGTTAGAGTAAACCAGAGTTTGGCGAAAACTTTAAACTCTTAATATAACAAAATCCAGAACATCTGTTATCATTTAACTGCTAAAGATTTGTCATTACAAAAAGGATTAATTTGTTTTTAAGATTTTTTTACATTGAAAGCCATTGATTATAATTGGCAACAAGTTGAATTGGTACTATAACCTCTGGTTTAAGATAACCAGCCTTTGAGCAAGAAGGGCATGATATCTAACCTGTATTATAAAGAGCAGCTATCGGCACAACAATGGACGCTTTATTTAGTGTCAAACCGTTCAATAAATAGTACTAGAGACAGGAATCAAAATTGTATAAATACATATATAAATTCACGCCATTTCGAGGGTTTTTCAACTTCTTCATTTATAGATATATGCAATTAATAGACAAGTTGTGGATGGTTTAATTGTACTTTAGCCCATTAAAAATGATCTGCACTGCTTACGTTAGTCAACATGCCGTCGTCTTGGTGATTTGTTGCATTGTGAAGGCGGGCGGGGGTTGAGCATTGCCTAATGAATATTCATAGCAAGCATAAGACTTCATTTAAAGTACTCGTGGTATGAACGCACATATACAGAGCGGGGAATATTTCCATTCTAGAAATTGATAAAGATCCTTTGATTTGTCAATCAGCGTAAGAGTGAATAAGTCACCAACCTTACGCATTATTGGTGCGATATTTGTTTTGAATTTATTAATGTCTTCTACCGGGTACATTTTATGTACTGATTAAATTTGTCTTCAATTGAATTTGTTTTCGTGTTTGTTCTAGCCCATGTTAATTTGTAATAATAAAAAAGACGAATCCTGCTACATAAAGTAGCATATAGTTTAAAGATAAACGCTCTTCCTCTGAATTTAGGTATATTTTACCCAAAAATCATTTGGAATGACTTATTATAAAGGTAATTATTTCTTTGCGTTTCTACCGGTCTCCAGAAGATATTCTGTTAGGTATTATATATAATCCTTCTGTTATAACACTAGTGAAGATTTTTGGATTTTCGGATTTCCACATGCTTGGTCCTTCAGCATCGCCGATGAGTTCTAGAAGAAACAGAAGTATGGTGTTGTGCAATTTATATCTGGTATTCTGTATCTATTACCAAGAGACTTGATGTTGCTGCTTTAGGTAGTATATATATATCAAGCGCTTTTAATGAATATATATCGTATAGTTTCATAGAAGAAAGGTTTCGCCGACTTATGTATTATAATACCTCATCTTGATTGGATGATACTGGTAGCACAACGGGTAATATGTTGTCATATCGCGCTCAAATTTCCCCAATCATGTTTCCCTTCCTCGGAGCCTAACTACAAACATCGGCAAGAGCTACCACAACCTAGATTCGAGAGAAGAAAGCAGACGGCAGCAATGGCGAGTCAATTTGACAATTACAAATATTGTGTTAATGCTTTTGATACTATCTTAAGCACAGAACTATCGCTGAGTTTGGGTAGCCTTGGTCCATATCAAAAAATCTTTAAGCGCTGAGCCCTCAATTCATTCAATTGATATATCTTCGTACTTTCTCCAATCAGGTGATATATATCTTTGGCAAAAAATAATCACTTGATTAAGGTTTAGTTTGACGTCCTATTAACAGCTAAGGTCATTTCAGGACAGAACTTTTTGCCTTACACGCATGGGCGAACGCTCAACATTAAAGCCAGAAGTGAGGTGTTACAAAGCAAGACGCTAGGAAATAACTGTTTGATAGAAGTAGAAAGAAAGATAGAGATCCCAAATATTGTAATGGGTGCAGCAGATATATTTTGGTCACTCTTGTGTCCCCAAATCCAGGGGTGTTCCTACATTAGTCGCCTCTTACGAAACATGTAGTGGGTACCAGCAGGTGCATTCTTTTCTACATGGTTGACTTGATTAAGGAAGCGTGTGTTCATGATTAAGAGCTCTCGCTGCCTTTCAGCTATATCATCTTCATTGACATGAAAGTATCTGTACGTGTCATTTGGTGAAGTGGATGTTACATCACGGCTAGTTTGATCGTTGATGGTAACGGTAAAACGGCCAGCTATGAAGTCGTGTATCGCTCCTTTGTAATTTTCAAATGACATGTATATATATATATATCGCATCCATGTATGTATATACATTGCGATCCAGGGATTCATATCATTTAATAGACAATTTGTCACTATGATCATGTCAGAGTATCGAGCCGTTCATTACTGCAACATCGAACCGTCTTTTTTAAGGACGGGGACTTGGCGTAGTGGTGTACGCGTTAGGTATTTCTGACTAGGCGATTTGGTGCCGTAGATCGTGAGTTTGAGGCCCGGATAGGGCACGAGTCAAAAATTGTCTTCCTTCGTTAATTGTGTTACTTTGTTATATATATATATATATATATATATATATATATATCGTCCTGTTACCAATCAAATAACTAACTGCATGCCTTCGATTTTGCCATGACAAATAGAGAAGTAAAGATAATGTAAGTAAGGGTAAGCCTTGGAATTTTGAAGGAGAGGTACTATATATACTTAACAAGTTCCCCTTACTTTCTATTTACCTATAATGTGAGAGGTACGTTTCTCTTTGAACATACATATATCCTAAATACAGAGGTGTTTATATATAGGGAGATATTGTACTTCTTTGGTCTTATGTCACAGAGATATATGTATATATACACATGTAATGATAGGGTTGGTAATTCTTGGATTGCATTCTTAGAATAATTCGTTGTCAGCCGATATAAGGCTTTATCTTCGCATTTCAATTCTTATTATAATTGCAGCGATCAGAGGAAAATGACAACACAAGCTAAACTAGCATCTTTGGCCAATTGGAATAAATTAATCCATCGTTCATTAATAAATACTTGAACTGATTTCAACAAAGAATTGAAAGTATGCTATCGAAATTACATTTATTTCATATGAACCGTTTGCCCTCACAAACATTTTATTTATACCCTAGGCCGAGTACTATTGAGATTATAACAGTGTTCGTACAGATAAACGATACTAGTTTAACTTGTAATCAATCAAATTTCTTAGACCAGGAAGGACATTACGTGACTCAGCGTTAAGACGTGTTTTGCTGAAGCAAGCATTTCTTTCCAAATGTTTTTTAAACACTTGTCAGGAAATAGCACACTATTATGCATAACATTGATCTTTAGAATGACCTTGTCGAATCGATTTTGTGTGGTTTCTTTGTTAATCTTCTAGTACAAACAACAACCCGAAAATACAAAGAGTATGAAAACATACCTATATACTTAACCCTTGTATTAACAAACGGCCTGTTTGAATACTTATTTTTTGATCTTGTAGTTCACATTGCAACCAGGGAAAAAAAGGGAAAAGAAAAGAAACCCACAGTTACACATGTATAACTACCCGCCGGGACAGGATGTAAAGGTGTTGGGAAAGGAATTAATATAAGCTTCAAGCTTGTTTTCCAATCCAATATTTATATTTGTAATTGTAATGTTGTTGATGATCGAATAAAATATTGTTTAAACTAATCAAACTTAGGTGCTATTAAGGCTACCATCCTCGGGCGGATTGGTCGAGTGGTTAAAACTCCGGCCTTCCACGCAGTCGGCCGGGGTCGATCCCCGTCGGCGTAAGCATGGATATTAGAGAAAGCGTTTTTCTCCTGCCCACACAACTCCAACAACCCAGGTGGAGTATAAATTGGTCTGGGGT
>JAULCA010047773.1:0-17769 GCA_032360845.1 Crassadoma gigantea
ATGCTAACCACGTTTGAATTAATTAAAATGGAAATTAAACAAATGTTGGTCAAAAATGTGATTTCCCTATATAAACTTGAGCAAAAGTTACCCCCTCCAAGGAAGAACGTGAGACCTGAGGGTCATGAAATTCACGATTTTGGTAAAACACCTTAAGACCCTTCCATCTACAAAGAATATTTGATTCTACCTTAACTGGATCTTGAGAAGAAGATTTTTGAAATTTCCGTCAATTTGACCCCTTTTGGCCCCGCCCTTAACCCCCGGGGGTCAGTCAGGGCTAATATGTGCATTACAATTAAACTGCTATCCAATACTGATAATGCTAACCACGTTTGAATTAAATAAAATGGAAATTTAGCAAATGTTGGTCAAAAATGTGATATCCCTATATAAACTATAGCAAAAGTTACCCCCTCCCCAGGGGGGACCGTGAGACCTGGGGTCATGAAATTCACGATTTTGGTAAAACACCTTAAGACCCTTCCATCTACGAAGAATATTTGATTGTGTCCAAACTGGATCTTGAGAAGAAGATTTTTGAAATTTCAGTCAATTTGAGCCCTTTTGGCCCCGCCCTTAACCCCGGGGGTCAGTCAGGGCTAATATGTGCATTACAATTAAACTGCTATTGTTAACCACGTTTGAATTAATTAAAATGGAAATTAGACAAATGTTGGTCAAAAATGTGATTTCCCTATATAAACAATAGCAAAATTTACCCCTTCCCCAGGGGGAAACGTGAGACCCCAGGGTCATGAAATTCACGATTTTGGTAAAACACCTAAAGACCTTTCCATCTACTATGGGTATTTGATTCTACCTTAACTGGATCTTGAGAAGGAGAATTTTGAAATTTCAGTCAATTTGAGCCCTTTTGGTCCCGCCCTTAACCCCGGGGGTCAGTCAGGGCTGATATGTTATATTACAATCAAACTGATATCCTATACTGATCATGCTAACCACGTTAGAATTAATTAAAATTAAAATTAAACAAATGTTATTCAAAAATGTGATTTCCCTATATAAACTATAACAAAATTCACCCCCCCCCCCCATGGGGAAACGTGAGACTCAGGGTCATGAAATTCACAATTTTGGTAGAGCACCTTAAGACCCTTCCATCTATGAAGAGTATTTGATTCTACCATATTTGGATCTTCAGAAGAAGATTTTTGAAATTTCAGTAAATTTGACCCCTTTTTGCCCCGCCCCTCAGGCC
Source organism: Crassadoma gigantea (assembly GCA_032360845.1). NCBI lineage: Eukaryota > Metazoa > Mollusca > Bivalvia > Pectinida > Pectinidae > Crassadoma > Crassadoma gigantea. The sequence goes on from JAULCA010047773.1 coordinate 1,223, forward strand.
CCTGGGGGCTGGGGACCATATAATTCACGATTTTGGTTGACCTTTGGTTATGGAAGGTGTCTGCCAAATTTCATTGAAATTGGTTCAGGGATTTCTGAGTATAAGTCGAAAATGTAAATTGTTTACGGACGCACGACGTACGACGCACGACGGACGACGACGGACAAAAGGTGATTAGAATAGGTCACTTGAGACTATGTCTCAGGTGACCTAAAAAAAACTTGAGATTTAACCTGATAGCTTTGTTTTTTCCTTTCTTCCCTATAAAAATGATAGTTTTTACTCCTGCTAAACGCTCAGCACTTTAGGAGTGGGAGGACTGGTTCGCCCGTTGTCAGTATAATGTGACCGGGTGGGATGTCCTGTTGGGTGTCTTCGGCAGTATGTTTCAGTGAGGTAGCACTATAAAGTCGGCATCAGTTCTGCGCTATCACAAGAAGACAATACACGAACATATCGCAGCCTTCCAAAATACACAAGCATTCACTACACGCATGCATCTTGCACGCGGGGGGGGAGCCGTCCTTAAATGACCTTAGCTGTTAATAGGACGTTAATCAAAATGAAACCAATCCTCCCTAAATATCTAGCTAAACAGGTTTAAATAACTTATATACTTAAAGGAAGAGTACCGTGCAACTACCTTCAATAGCGACTTTCGGAGAAAGCCAGCTGACTTTAAGGAACCGTTCACCAGTGCTCTACCAGAAGTAAGGGAACTTGGATTGGAACTGGTGTCTGTGAAATCAATTAAACATTATCCGCATCACCCAACGTTTGATATTGTCAATAAAGGTAAGGTACATTCAGGAAGCATAAGGCGGGCAACGTGCCTTAAATGCTAGGATATTAACAAATGATGCTAGATAGGCAAATATTCTATAGCGAACATGAGCAAAAGCATTGTTTAGAAATATGCCAAAGGGATATATTGGAAACATCGAGGGTATCAAGTTTCCTGCTTTAGAGCGAGTAGTTGCTGCGAATATGTCAGGTCTAGGCATGGTCAATGGACATAAGAAACTCGATATATCCCTCAGCCCCATACTTTGACAATGTATACTGATACACACTAGAGATCGTTTCCGAGTTCGGTAACAAGCTCCGCCCACCTCTCGCCTAATTGGCTCGGTGGAAACAGCCGAGTGTAGGTGTTTTAGTTCAGAAGGTGTGTTTTAGTTCCCAGGACAAAAACAGTCAGGTAAAAGTTGTGATTTGAATTAATTAAATACTTTTATATAGAGTAAATGAAGTAAAGGTATATTAATTAATGAATGATTTGTGTTAAGGGACGTCGCTCTCTCATAAAACGAACAAGGTTGTTATATCTGAAATCCTGACACATCGTTGTCGTTGTATCCATCTCCTACCATGTGACAAATGTTATACAACCTGAATTCAGAATGCTTTAAAGGTCTAATGTAACATGCTATATCTGTGCTCACAAAGTTTGATCTGTATATTACATTAACTGTACTTCTGATTATCTAATGAAGGTTGTTAACAATGTACAAACACGTGCGGATACAGATATTTTATTATTTGACATGTTTTAAGTGTAAGAGACTGCTGAGAGAATCGGTAGCAAATACAAAATTATTGATGCAATCACTCAATCACTACAATAACATGATACTAAGGTCTTTGATTATGAGGAGGCAATCCGAAGAAAAGAATGGCTGTTTACTGTAAATGCAAACATGTTATTTTAACTCTCAAGCCAAATGACAAGTCAGTAATATTTAAATATATGGAGAGGACTGCAGTATGTAGATATGTGTTGAGGAAAGCTTCAATCAGTACAATGGTTTAATTGGTTGATTTAATACAGAATCTTTTTTAAAATATTCTTTAATAAGAGGAAGACAAGCATGGCATCATTGCCAGTACACAATAGGACGTCGACAAATGGACATTGCTTCAAAGCAAATATTATGTTACATCTATGAGATTCAAACTATCAATATTGTGTATACTACATTGTATCTAGGAATTAAAGTATTGGCTAGACTATTAAAAACACCAGGTCGAAAGTAATTGTCCATGCAAGTTCACGATGTGATTCCGTGTAATTAACATTTCCAATTACATTAATTTATCTAACTAATAGTAAGTTCCATATCAATATATGTATCATGTGTAGCACGATTAGAAATAAAAGCTGAATGCCTAGTTAATAATTTCAATAATGACTTTAACATCATTTGTATGTTAATTGTACCACTTCAATCGAAATATAAAAGCGTTTGCAAAGCATTATCAGAAGTTGTTACTTCTGAAACAAAAAACTATTAAATGATATCAATGATTTTCTAATTTTACAGACCTTACAGTAAAAATGGAATATTCCTGCAGAATAGTCGCAATGGTCTACCCGTGGATGCATCACGTACTTTACGAGGGATTGTCTGTTTCCCGAACCGAGGCTGAGAAACAAGCCATCATTGACCAGTACTTTGACAGATTACGGACGTTCGCGTTTAACCACTCAGACCATAAACCGTACCTGGTCTTCACTGAAGTTGTCATTAAGAAAAAGAATTAGTAAACAGAGTGTAGGTAATTAATAATAGCAACATTTCTCTCAGGAAAGTTGAATGCCTTTCTTTAACTTGGCTTTATAGTAATACGACAAGGTGATTCCGTATTCGCTTATCTTACTTTTCGAAAACAATTGACTCTCTTTTCCTAAATTCCGAATCTTCATAAGGCAGAAATTTGCGTTAGAAATAGCCAAAAACTAAACAAAGGGAAATTAATATATATTTATTTGAGCACCAAAATCCACTTTAGTACACATCACCCCGCCTTCACAAGCAGGTGACTTTTGTCTTTCACCTTTTAGTTCCTTTGATGTTTCTCCTTTAACATATTTTGTCTACTGTATTGGCCCTAATGAACTTTTATGTGTTGATGGGCCGTTAAGAATTTAATGATAATAATAAAAAGAACATGTTTTGTGAACGGTTGTAATAATCACAAGGGAGTATTACTCCCGACATACAGCGAGGGAAAGCGCAGTGTTTCGTCTGAAAACTTGCCATAAAAAGAGATATATATATAAAATGTCAGAATATTTTAGTTCAGTAGTAAATTTGAATGTAAAGTCAATTTATTAATGTAAATATTGTATTGTCTGTATGTATTTAAACCGGTATATGTCTTGTATTATTTACCTTGTGTTTGGCAATGTTTACAACTGCTAGCTTCTGCTGTCATCCGAGAATATAAAATAATTCACTTCATTTGCTTGCACATTTGTAATTTCCGCTGCAGTGTGAAGAGTGTTTTCGATAGAGCATTGGTTCCTATTGTGTAAGATCTATATTAACCCGGTACTCGCTAGTTTCTTCAGTCTGCATCTAGCACTGACCTGCTGGTAGGCTCACTTCTTTCTTTGCTTCTTCCTCTCTAGCTGAAATCTTTGTCTGTTGGGTTGGTGTCTCCATTAGAATATATGTAGGTGTAGTCCTGGGTATGTAGCCGGCGGTAGGCCCAGTACTATCATGAAGTGTAGTATACTGTGTATGCCTTATAAGTAATTGTTAAGCACCTGTTGAGGTCCTGAATAAATTTAACCCGTACCACATTTTCTGTCGCTGTGTTACTTTATTTACTCGCCCTAGATATCTTCTATATAATGTGACAGATCCTTAGGTCAACACACTGGACCTGGGTTGACCTCGACTATATGTACACTCATATCACAGGTGTAGGAAGCTGAAATCCGGAATAGTTAGCTTCAGAATTGATTTTGATGATAAGTGGGACCTCATTGACTTACAACTGTATGGGTGCTAAAAGTGTGGTTATATAATTCCTTCTAGAACTTTTAAATGACACAATGACTATAAAATTATTTCATGGTTTTAGTTTTGGTTAGATTTTGTTTAATGTTCTATTAATAGCTAAGGTCATATAATGATTGGTTTGGTTTGGTTTTATTTTGTTTAACGTCCTATTAACAGCTAAGGTCATTTAAGGACGGCCTCCCCTGCGTGCAAGATGCATGCGTGTAGTGAATGCGTGTTTTGGGAGTCTGCGATATGTTCGTGTACTGTCTCCTTGTGATAGCGCGGAACTTATGCCGACTTTATAATGCTACCTCACTGAAACATACTGCCGAAGACAGCCATCAGGACATTCCATCCGGTCACATGACACTGATAACGGGCGAACTAGTCGTCCCATTCCTAAATAGCTGAGCGTTAAGCAGGAGTAGAAACTACCATTTTTATAGACTTTGGTATGTCTCGGCCATGGGAGAGAACCCAAAGCCTTCCTCATAGGGGCGAACGCTCAACTTGTGTCCAAAAGTGAGGCATTGTCAAGGGAGACATTAGGAAGAATAAAGTTGTTTAGAAAGAAGAGAAAAGATAAGATACCATACTAAGTCGCCTCTTACGATCAATGCTAAACAACTTTTTTCTTCCTAATGTCTCCCTTGACAATGCCTCACTTTCTGACGCTCCTCAGCTCTGTAATCCCTGTTTATATTTGTATTACAAGAAACTTCTTCGTTATAAAACCGCCCTTAGGGAGAGACATTTATGTCAAGAAGGTAATGAACGGACAGAAGTAATTTAAAATATAATTTTTTGCCAGAAAAAAAACAGAGATAATCAATGTTCATTTTTGCAAAAAGGAAATTTACTTTTCATTTCTTATCAAATTAAGAAAAATTAATATTATGCAATAGGTCTTCGATGTAATGACGAAGTGATAAGAATTTAATTCATATTCAGTTCAAATAGTAATGACATCTGTATTTGCTTCTATTACTTAACAATCTTGTCTCACAACAAAAATACACTCTCAGATCCCTGTATTTCCCCTATTGGGCCTCGCCCCTCCGTCCCTAAGGGAACCACATCTTCCGTTTATACATCATTGGTTGTAATTCACCCAATGATGCTCCAGACTAAATTTGATCAAAATCCATTCAGTCATTCACAACTTGTAGTGACTGGAAGGTTTTACCTCTATATCCCCTATTGGGCCTCGCCCCTCCGGCCTTAGGGGAGCCACAACCTCCATATATATAACATTGCTTATAATTCATCCAATAATGCCCCTGACCAAATCTGACCAAAATCCATTCAGTCGTTCACAACTTGTGGCGATTTGAAGGCGTTACCTCTGTTTCCCCTATTGGGCCTCGCCCCTCCGGCCCCAAGGAGATACACCCTTCATTTAAACAACATTGGTTATAATTCACCGTATAATACTCCAAACCAAATCTGACCAAAATTCATTTACGTCGTTTACAACCAGTAGCGATTTGAAGTGTGGCACGCTGGATAATTGTACAAAATGTATGAATTGGTTCTAAACGGCATGACGTGGATTTTACTAAAATGCATGTATACAAATGTTGAAAGTTGTGTTTTATTAAACGGATTAAAGAGTTCCATGCTCAAAATAGAACGTGTAATATTACAAGGAGGGGCTTTGTCTGCTAAAATGCATTTAGTATTTATTAAGGATTTATTTTAATGAAATAGATAATTCTGGCTTAGTTATGTTCATTTTAATGTTCCTACACAGGCAGACGACATCTCTCTGGTCAGTACGAGTCTTAAAAATCTTCAGAAAATCATATTTATATTTGAGAATTATAGTAAAAATTAATTCTCTGCTGTAAAAAGCACAATTGTTACTTTCATAAACCCAAGAAGTAGAACTTGTAATATATATAAAGATCTTTATCTATATAAAGTCGGCATCAGATTTGCGCTTTCACAATGAGACAATACACGAACATATCGAAGCCTTCCAAAATACACACGCATTCACTACACGCAGGGGAGGCCGTCCTTCAATGACCTTAGCTGTTAATAGGACGTTAAACAAAATAAAACCAAATCAAACTCTACTATCACACGTGCATGTAATCAGTTAAGATCAGGTACGATGTCCCTTATTCGTTCCGGTGCATATCCTTGCATGTGCTTTTAACCCTTTAAATATAGCGAAGCTTTTTAAAATTAAAGTGTATCTATCGCCTTTTATGGGTGCGAGCTTTGGCCATTGACAAAAACCGAAATATGAATGTTAGAAAGAGTACAGAATTTTATTTTTAAATCTATTGAAGGGTTTGAAAAAAACAGAACAGACATGTGTTCATCCTTACTTGGTTGGACCTCTGTTGAGGCATATATACACATTAGAAAATTATTACTTTTTAGAATGATTGCGTAGAATGGAACTAATGTTTCTTGTTTATCAAGTTTTTATTACCAGACTCTTTTTGTTTCGACTAGGTATATCACTAGGACGGATTCATCCCCGATATAGTCAAAATATTATAAAAGTATTTGTTGCATCAAAATCTAGATACTTTTGTTGACACTAGAATCTTTCGAAAGAAAAGTGATTGGAAAACCACAATATATAATTCTGTAATGAAATATAAGGGACACAATCTAAAGTCACAATTTAAACCTAATACTTTATGGAAGCTAGCGCTTCGTTTTCCATAGTACAGAGAATATATACAAAATATAACGAAAATAGTTGTAACCATCCGTAGCTTGACTACCATGGAATAATGTCTTAAATGTGGGCTTTGATATCAAAACCCAATGACACATCTAGTGCTTCAGTGTATTAAAACTTCCTGAGGGACCAACTATGGTGCTGTATAATTGATATCAAGGATATACTGTTTAGTGTCTATTTACACTCTCTCCCATATCTTGAGCTATTACACATAATGATTGGAGGAAATATAACCTACAAAATTAGTGAAGAAGAGTTGAAAGATTTCAGGATAAAAAACATCATTTATGTATTCAAGATGTGTAAACTATATTATACTTAATGTATATAATAGATATGATTAAAAGTTAAATACATACATATCTAATGTAGAATTGTGTATAAGTTATGTGCACTTAGCAAAATATATCACATGAGATACTATATGAACTTTATTACAGATTAAGATGCATGGGAGTATACATGTGTGGGCACGAACACATCGCAGGTAGGGATACCCCAACCCTTGTGTGATCCAGACCCACATATGTATCCTCAGAGTTTATAGTTTGTATGTTACAATATGTCTTTAATGCATGTATTTACAAATACAACGATACATTGATGTATATACAGTCATGTATCAGTATTACGTACCACGTATAAATACAATTTAATAGGCTTTTAAAAATCAATATACAATCTATATATTGAAACTTTTTTAGATATACTCTAATATACATAATATTCTATTATGTTACACTTCATATACACTTTGTAACCTTCATCTTTGGAAGCAATAAAGAGAATAATAACGTGCTGGCTGTCAATAACCGAGACCGTGAGGGGACGATTGCCGGTCAAAAGGTCGACCTTTTCAGAAATGGACCTAAGGTGATTAAAAGGTAAACGATCGACTGGTTACTGAAATAGAACTAGTGTGTTTACAGGTAAAATGAGTGTTGTTCTGAAAGGTAAATCACCTTACATGCAGGACACTGATTTGCCTTAGAAGGTGATGTTATGCATCACTGCCACAGTTAGGACACTACAGGAATGCGCACAACTTTAAAAGGAACGAAATGAAAAATGGAAGATTTCTGTCTTTTACTCGAATAATTTAAAGGTCTTGTAAGCCGTTTCTTTTCTTACCTATCTTTTGTAAAAAGGTCGTCTATCCATTCCGTCAGCAACAGAAACTAGGACAAGCCAGATACAGGTAAGCAGGATTTCGGATGAAATTTTGTTTTTGACCCCTGTCCTGTTAACACTGTGGTGTCAAATATTTTCTTTTCGGTAGCTCTGAATATTTTATATAAGGCTATTTTGATAGCATGATAGACACATTTATCACATTAGTTTGATCAAAATATCCCCGCTTTGGTTTGCTGAATCATTTTTTTTCGATATGCCAATTATTCAAAATAATTCGACTTTTACTTAAATCGACTTCCTTAGTCTTTTTCTTCATAAATATGCAAAAAAAAAATGTGTATATCGTTCGAATCAGTGAATGGCTACTTTTTATCAATGAGACTAAACATTAGATAACGTGAATAAATACTACAAAATATCAATTTTTTATAAAATTCATTTGTCAACTGTTGGTTCTAAATGTGTAATTGAGAAACGTTTAAAGAGATTATACCCGGATTGAACATTTCGTTATAAAATATAGCTTTTAATAGAAAAGGAGACGCCTTATTATCACCAAAAGACTAATTATACAATAACACACAATAATGACAATATACCTTACTTACTTATACCTATTTCACTATTGACAAAGACGCAGATGACACTTTACGGCAAAGAATGCGTTAAAGTGGTCCAGTGTTGTGAACACTATCATATCGTGTGACTATTGTTTCGTTTTAAAATAACAGACTTAAGTCTTCTGTAAATTTTAATACAAAAACGAATGTCATCTGTAGAGTTAACAAATAAAAATGTTTATACTATGTATACGACTGAACAATAATCCAACCAATCTGTAATTTATTTAAACTGACTACATATAAGCTTACATACTACTTATATGTAATTATTTAACTTGATAAATGACTAGAAAATAGATTTCATTCATGAAATTATACGCCATCGTAGTCCTTGCTAGAAAAATAAACTTAAATGTCTAAAGTTATCTAATCAAAATAAAAACCTAGTGGTATTGTCAGTCGGCATTGTACATATGTAAGATTATCTTTTCAAAGAGTGTTTTATTTGTGCATAAAGTAACCAAGTGATACGGTGATTTTTTAAAGAGCATATTTCATTGAAAGTCTTCAAAATATGTGCTTGCATTCATTTATTTGATTTAACCTTCTCATTGACCTTCCTGATTTCTTTACCTTGTTGCAACGATCTTCTAGTTGTTTAATTGTTATATCTGTGCCATGTGGCTATTTTGCACTTATGATCTTGTAGTTACTAATAATCTTTAATGATTCAGTAACTCATTAATTTATGTCAATTAGTGTCGGCTATTAATGTAACATCCATTTTGTAAACCGTTTGATGGATTAAGTACCATAGAGTCAAAGTCACTGTTTTGAAATGAAATTATACCTGAGTCCCTGCAGGTAGGGCGTAAGAATTGTACCTGCTGCCCCCATTGCATGATCGTAAGAGGCGACTAAGTATGAGACCTTATCTTTTCTCTTCTTTCTAAACAACTTTATTCTTTTTAATGTCTCCCTTGACAATGCCTCACTTTTGGCCATAAGTTGAGCGTTCGCCCCATGTGAGGAAGGCTTTGGGTTCTGTCCCCTGGTCGAAACACACCAAAGTCTATAAAAATGGTAGTTTCTACTCCTGCTTAACGCTCAGCAATTTAGGAGTAGGACGGCTGGTTCGCCCATTGTCAGTATAATGTGACCGGGAGGGTGTCTTCGGCAGTATGTTTCAGTGAGGTAGCACGATAAAGTCGGCATCAGTTCCGCACTATCACAAGGCGAGACGATACACGAACATATCGCAGCCTCCCAAAACACACACGCCCTACCTGCAGGGAACTCGAATAATGCGATTGACATGTTAAGATTTGAAGCTAAGAATAAGTCAGTCGAAGGAAAATTATAATACCGGTTTTTCTGTTTTTATAAAGGTGAGAGAGGTGAACAACAAACCAAGCTGTTCCACTTGGTCAAGTATTGAAACATCAAGCACAATGTCGAGGTCCTAATACATGTATATTTATACTGGTTTTTAAACAGTTATCAAATAGACACAGCTTGAATAATAATTTCCTATTTTGAAATGTGTTTGTAAGATTTGCAAATTATTTTCAGGTAAAAAAATACATAATTTTAGGTAAAAATTGGAACAAAGATTCACACAAATTAACGTTCAAGTTGCCTATAACATTACGATGTGTTACATTTTATCAAATAGAACCGATTAGTCATTGGCTTTGGACTTTTCTCTCCGGGGCTTTTCTTTAATAATAAATAGTCAAATTATTAACTTACCTTATTAGTCATTTTCTTCACAACATAAATTAAAGTAATATTTTTTTTCTTTTGTTGATTATTATTGTTTTGTCGTCAGTCCTTGTATTACGAAATGTATTATAATACTTTCTTATACTTCTTTTTGTTTTTAGTTTTTACCCTACAATGAAGATGGATACCAGATTTGGTGAAGAGGTTGATGATATGTACAATACTCATGGCCATGTTGGCAATCTCAGTCGGGCGCCAATTTTGGGAAGTCTAAGTAAAATAACATTATATATAATATACTTTCTATATATAACATATAATGTTGAGTAGAACATACAACATAACGTTAATCTTTGGTTTTTTTTTTTTATTTTTTACGTCCTATTAACAGCTAAGGTAATTTAAGTACGGCCTCCCATGTGTGCAAGATGCATGCGTGTAGTGTATGCGTGTGTAGTTTGGGAGGCTGCGATATGTTCGTGTTTAACAAATTGGGAAATTTTATAAGCATAAATATAGTTCGAATGCATGATGTCGAAAATTGAACCATTTTACAGATTTGAATCCTCAATTTAGATTAATAAAACAAACTGTACAAGCCCGGTTTGTTAATTTGAATTCATTTCGATATGGTTGAATATGGTAAAGACAATGATGGACAAAATGACAAACGAGTAACCATATTGGAAACCTGAGGTACATATTCCACCATAATAACCAAGAAATTGATTATATGTATTCTACCACGTCAGAACGATGGAGCGCGTTTCATATTTATCTCAGTTTTTATCAAATAAATTACAAATGCGACATTTATTTTGCGAGTACGAACATTTGTCAAGTTATGTTTCATTTCATTTCCTTTGACCAACAAAAAGAGCCTAGCTGCCATAAAATTTTCTCGACGTCGCAGATTGCGGTTTGTCTCACGAGCATTTGTATTAAAAAAAGAAAAAGAGTTGTACATGTACGGCTGTACCCTCATTGAACGGTTCACATAATCAATTTAGCAATAAAGGGAGTATTTTAAGACTAGACATTTTCCGAGAGTGTTGACATATTATATAAAATATTACGATATTCCTTTATATCAGTTATTTTTTATTTTTTTTTTGTAAAACCTCCATATCATAATTTCTGGCAATTGTATTAACACAGGAAAAATGATAAGTATGAGGTCAGCATCCCAGACAGAACAGCTTGTCAGCAAAGCAGATTTTGGAACTGCAGATGGACAAGCTTCTCTGGCGCTCGTCAATGAAATGATAGGTAAATATAACAAATTAAAACTGAAAAAATATTACCAATTAAATATGTATTCATTTTATATTGAAATTTAAATTTATATAAAGAAATACATGAATTTATTTACAGATATCATGCAAGCAGATTTAGAAATAAAACAAACCATTGTCGTGTACTACAACGATCAATCGATGAACGACTTCAACCGGCTAAGCAAGACCATCCAATTGCAAGGTTGTAACTTTAAAATGGAAGTTCTTAGCATTATAAACATGATTGGTTATATAATTGGTTTCTTATAAGCACTTATGAATTCCTAATTCTAAATTTTACAGATTTGTTTTATAACTGACGATCATCCAAGTGAGACTGCTAAACTGTTAAAAGAAATACCTTCCTGATATATTTGCATTTATGTTTACAACATCATATGCAATAAATACATAGACCAATATTATGTATATTTTAGTCGTGTGTAAAGATAGTGTTTTGTTACACCAGCGTTATACTGTATCTAGTTTTAAATACATACAGAAATTGTTTATGTAAAAACATAGAAGTTAGAAAAAGAGTTATATTTTCGTTTATTATCAATGTTTTGTAAATAACTTCATCACAGCAAAGACTGGTACTATTTTCATACACCGTCAACAGAAGTAACAGTTTTTGAACATCACAAGGTCAAATGTCTTGTAAGGAAACTTTAACCCCCTTTGTTCATAGTCACCGAGCGCACCCTTCCATCCATTATCAAATTATTTCTGTTTGGATGTACTGATGCATGAACCTTCAAAACAAAATAAAAGTGACCTGCAGTGTTTTTGGATTTTATCTAACAAAAATAACATAATTAGCACCAAAAGAATCCCGAGCAGAGGTGGATTTACAGCAAATCATTTATAATGGAATAGAATTACTTTCGAAGAAATGCACTCCATATCTCATTATCTTTATGTAGTCTAAAACGGATTTTTTATTGAAATATTTTTTGTGTGTACAGATATTTCGGGAGCACCAGGTCAAAATTAAGTATTAGTAATTTTTAACTCATCAATGTTTACTCTGGTTGCAAAGTGTCATAGAAAAAAATAAACAATGATAAATGAAAAGCATTAACCTTGATTCTTGATTTCGTTTCAAACAGTTTTTGACAATTTTTTAGATTCGAGACATATGTCGTCCTCAATGTAACCGAGTGGCCGGTTATTGATGTGTTGATGTGAGGTAAGGCATTTGACAATTTCGCCATTTTGCCAGCTTTGTGTTATTAACTGAAATTAATTTTGGTTTTTCTTGATATTGTCTTAGTCATCACATCCATATCAACATTACCAAACGAAGTATGGCAAAAAAAGGTTGTCCGGTGACGTCATCGGAATGTAAATTTACAAATTGTATAATACCCTAGTAAGCTGCGAACTGGGGCACTGCATTCACTTATAACTTATTTCCCAATTAACTGAAATCCACAGGGAGGAGACGAAGATAGATAGACGAAGTCATTTATTAACGATCTAAGATTTTGTTTCTACTGGAATAAATGCTTATATTTTATAACTTTTTATTTGGGTAAGAGCCAGGATTCCAGACTAAAGGGCAGCGGCAATAGCTACCCAGTAATCATACCAAGGACTATGTATGAACAGTGTCTCCCTGATAATTCCCTGGACCTGGCGATTTCCTCTGTAGCTACACATTATTTGTCAAAGCAGTGGGTATTAGTCATCTGTATAAGATTCGTTTAAATGCATTCAAAAACAACATGTTCTTTGATCAGTTTATTTAATTGTCGTAACCCCTCATAAATTATAAGTTACTTCTGGGTTACTTTTGCCAAAGTTTGTAAAACGTTTAACTCGGCGACAACGTGCATTCTAAAGCTAGTAGCAAATCACGACAATTTGTTTTCCCGATATTAGATTTGTTAAACGTAGGGCGGAGGTAAAATAAACAATAAAAGAAGAATATAAGATATCAATTTTATTTTGCATTTATCACAGGAAAGGGAACAGTGATCACAGTAGGAAGGGCAGCAAGTGTATACTATAGCTATAATTGAAAATTATTTAATTTTAGAAGGATAAATCCTTTTTTAATTATTTTAATCAAATTCAATGTAATTACAGGACTCAAATATTAAACAGACTAAGGTGAAAATAACAGGTATCTATCATGTAGATTAATTAATGTTTGCTGTGTCGGCTTCTCTTAAATCAATTAACCACAGAACATTTCGACAGTGACGGTCATACGTTCCCTAAATGAAATGCATTTTATTCCAAGTTTCAAAACAAATTTTGCGAATGTAATGTTATGACACTTAATTCGTCAATCTATCCACCAGTTAAATAAAAAAAAATATAAAAATAGAATTACAGTTCTGCACAGATTAATGATAATGTTTCATCCTCGATAACATAATTAAAAGTAATATATATAGGATACCTTGATCATTTGACAATATTCGGGTAATAACATTATTTGTACTTCAAAACAAGTCATTTTGCATATTTTATTCAACAAAAAACCCTTTAGTACGAGAAATAGGGACAGAAAAGACTCTAAAGGCAGTCAGTAGTATTAACCTACATATTTTCATAATACGAGGCGATCATTTATCCTTTTTTATAAACAATTTAGTAAAAGAAGTGTTCCACTAACACCACAACGTCAGATGACCGGGTGGGATGTACTGTTGGTTGTTTTTGGCAGTTTGTTTCAGTGAGGTAGCACTATAAAGTCGGCATCAGTTCTGCTCTATCACAGGGAGACAGTACACGAACATATCGCGACCTCCCAAAACACACGCATTAAATACACGCATGAATCTTGCACACAGGGGAGGCCGTCTTTAAATGACCTTAGCTGTTAATAGGACGTTGAACAATATAAAATCAAAACAAATCAGACAAAGGAGAACTCACTCAAAGAGGGCACATTTTTACAAGGAAGTAAATTTAATATGTTTAAAATAAACATGTATTTTCATATAGACTTTTTCATCGTATACCGTCTCAACGGTATGTGTCAAATGTTAATAACGTTAGTAGCTCTACAAAATCCCTAGAAATACCAAGCAAGGTAGCACATATGATAATGTTTTCTATATTTGCATGCTAATTTATAGCAATATTATTAATCGGATTTTCTACAGTTGTTTTCGTGAAACTAAAATAATCACGATAATCTGTATTTTAACAACAGATAAATAGAATTGCATTACTTAGTTGTCTTATTGAAGAATGTCTGTGCTTATCATCTACTTCTGAAATGGATTTACATTCAGTAATCAATTCAAGAAATAATTAACGTTTGCGGATGTAATAGGGTAGAATATTTAATGAGGGTAAGAAAACTTTAAAAAAAAATAGTCAAACAAGGCTGCTTGTGATCTTGAATTGATAATTTGTCCATGCAATCGGTCAGGTGAGCTTAATAACATGTCTTTATATGATAAAACGTAAAGATAATTAAAAGGTGCTAGTTTATCGTAATATGAATATATTTTAAATGGTTATTGACAATCGATTTCAGAGTTTGTCAGATAAAAAAAGGAAGATCAATTGCTGAAGCAGACGACATCGAACTAAACATGATGAGATAACAAGCTAAAGCTGATTGGAGGGACTTTGTGATTTCAAGGGGACGAGAACTGAAACCAGGTAGGTAGCATTGGTTTTCTTGTGAAACTCATAGTACGCACAACGAAGCGAGGCTTAAATGTTTGCGATTTTGACCAAAACTTAACAAAAAAAAAGAAAGAATTTTCTGCGGTGTTTTCGTACAAATATAGAATCCAAGGCATATGACGTGTCAAATAGTCAAACGAAAAGAAAGTGTATTTTGTTACACAAGACATCAACAAAATATGAGATGTGTATTATAACGTATTTTAACAGTTATAAGGTTTATTATCGCAGCTTATTTTTACGCTTGTCATGTTTTTCTTGGACCATCTTTATCATTCCCAAAGAAAAATCATCTGCTAAACTGTACTTTAATAAAGAAAAGTATAAGCTCAATTAAGAAATCGCTTTAATCATTCAAGCCATTCTCAAATAAGCCATTCTCAAATAAAGGACTAAGCCGGAAAACTTGAACATGACAAGATAGCGAAATGCATGTGTTTTGCTTAGGCCACCCTTCGTTGTCATGATCGACCCTCAAACTTATTGACACTCACATAGCATTTAGAGGTACACCGTACAGAGCGTGGGAAATATTTATCTAATTGTAAATGGCATTATCACGGATTGAATACCTGTGTTCATGAAACCGTTATCATGCTCAAATATTTTGTGCTCACAACAACTTTCTTGTTGCTATCTTCAATCTTGTCAAACGATTAAAATGTCAAATGAAAGAGGTTTTATAATAAAGTTATAACCGGAAAAAGAAATTTAACTTAAGCAAAAAATCCATGCCTTAGCATGAAAACTGTTTCTTGAATACGGGCCCAGGCCAAAACTACATGTGATTACTTCCTAGTTGGCCAAACAAGGCAATGAATACTGAATGCATTGCCTCTCAAATATAATTACAAACATTAACATTCATATTTGGGTAAAATATTACTATGGCAAATGTAAATATTGCTTAATATTACCAAAAAGAAGCACCGTTATCAATAACAATGTTATGTCATTATTGTTTGTTTAATACTTAATTTATGTTTAAATACATGTTTCCTTCCTTCGTGTTTCAAGCGACTTTCTCTTTTTTAAAAAGTTAACCTTCAAATACCAAATAATCGTACAATGTTATTTTTCAGGTAATATCAATCTTTACCTTTTTCTGTGTTTAACTGTATGCTTTTTTTGTAAACTCCATATCTTTACCTGTTAAATGGTGAAACAACCGTTAATAGTGTACAACAATGACATATTGCTATTTCAGGCAGTTTTTGTTTTACAATGAACATCTCTTCTGGCGACCATGATGAGGAGGCGATGCCACTAGACAAGGGGACCTTTGTCCTGGGGAGCTTCGTGTCCGACTTGGCAAGAAAAGGGATTATCACACAAGTACGTGACGAATCTAGTGATGTAGCCCACCAACTTTCAGCCGTCTAAAGCACAAAGGACTAGGGGCATTAAGGGCCAAAAATGGCCCCATCTCAAAAATTCCTTTTTTGCCTCAAGTATGACTGGTAAGTATGCCTAGCGTACATAAAAACAAATTTCTAAGATTTTTTCCATTATTTTTGATTTTTAGAGACATTTCAAGATGACAGTTAATTCCACTTTTAAATCGACTATTTTAAGGCTGTAAACAGGTTTGACGACTTATTTCAAATCCCCTGGCAATATGTTTCGAAAATAACTCTGTCGTGAGCGGCAGTATTGATACAGTGTATGTGTTTTTAGCTAAAAGTTCAAT
>JAULCA010047884.1:0-17769 GCA_032360845.1 Crassadoma gigantea
AGGGGTATATAAGGGACCAAATTTTGGTCCTTTCCTCAGAAGCTGTTTTGTTTTCCACAACTAGAAAAAATTCCTTTCTCATTCGAAAATCACTCAGCGTCATAAAAGTTTCTATTTTACCACAAACAAATATTTTCATACTTTTATATTTAATGCATTCAAAACCGCTTAATTGCTTGGCAATGTTTGGTTCCATGAAAAAACAAATAATGCATTATGAAACACTGCAGGATTATATAGTAATCCAAATTGAATCGGGTCTCTTGGTTGTTTATGATCAGGAGAAGATTTAACTGTTGTGTAATTAACTTTTGACATATTTGACTCCTGTGATCTTGGAAGTGGCTTTAGGTCATCGGTGTATATTGTTTCTCCTGGCTACAAAAGAACTTTATTTGTACCAGGAATATATTTGTACCAGGAATAACCAACTACAGTGACTATTAAACAAACCAGCTGACAAGGTTCCACAAGAGAAAGGACATTTCAAAAGGGCCTGATATATATACATTACATGTTATACTGTACATCATACATTTATTATGCCTTTTTATTAGTATTGAATATATTAAAACAATATTTCTTTGGATGCAGTTTTACAGGTTGCTTTCCCTACCAAAGAGCTGTATTTCTAAAAATGTGGGGAAAATGATATCTTCCTAATTTCTATGAAAATAATGTTATATTTTCCCAATGCATGAAGGATTATGTATATGCTACTATAAAATTCAGGTAAATAACACGTTTGGTTAAATATAGTTTAACACCCTATCTACAGCCATGGTCATTTAAGGACGGCCTCCCCTGTGTGCAAGATGCATGCGTGTAGTGTATACGTGCGTGTTTTGGGAGACTGCATAATGTTAGTGTATTGTCTTCTTGTGATAGCGCAGGACAGATGCCAATTTTACAGTGTTACCTCACTGAAACATACTGCCGAAGACACCTGGCAGGACATCCCACCTGGTCACATTATACTGACAACGGGCGAACCAGTCGTCCCACTCCTAAATCGCTGAGCGTTAAGCAGGAGTAGAAACGATTCAGGGAACAAAGGCAATGGAGACTTAATAAATTAAAAAATTAAAAAAGAACACTACAATGATTATGGACAGATGCATTCAGCATAAGGGCTGTAAACTTTTACAAAATTTATGATGAACCAACACAGTTCATTATATAACATCTCAATTACCTGTTATTTCTCTAAAATGGTATGTAAAACATAGCTACTGGTGTATCTACTTGAACTTTTGTAATATGAATATGTAATGATATGACATTGGTAGCTACAAATGAAACAAATAGTCTTTCTGATTAGCAATGCAGATAAATGGCAGATTAGTTGTTTGACAGAGAGCAATTAGGTATAAAATTAAATTACCCTGGGTCATACACTAGGCTGCTACGACTATATATGTGCCTAGATGTGACAAAGAAACCCTGGGGTAAATAACTAGGTGTATTTTTTTTTACCTCAACAGAGACCTGTAACAGTCCATACAAACTAAGTGGAATCAGTGTAATGATAAGGACTGTACAACCTACACACTATATGTACATTGCAGTGCAAACATATACGATCCATCAAATTATGCTCAAATGTGCAAATTAACACACAAATTTGATGGTCAGTGACAACTCAGTGTCCCTTTTGAGATAAATACAATCCAATATGACTAAAATTAAGAACTATAAAAGTTGTTAGCAGGAAATCACTGCATTGCCAATTAAGACTACTGGAAGTGAAAATATGCTTGAAAAGGTAGTGATTGCTATTGGATACTTTCTGTGTTTTGATGACAATACAACAATAAAATTTTAAACTTTACTGCACGATAATCAGTGATCTGTTTATATTGTGTGTCTCTCAGTAGATCCGTAAGAACATGTTACTGGCATCCCAAAATTTGCTCTGACTTTTGGGTTTAAAATGATATGTGCAGTGACTCCTCAAGTGTTGAGGAAAAGTAATTTCACATGTGGAAATTACTAAATGTGAACCTTCGGTCAATTAAAGCCCTAATTTATGTAAGAAAATGGTGACACAATCTGATAAAGTCATGTACTTTGTCACTGATGTTTTGTCATGTTGATGATTGGAAAGGATCCAAAGTAGAATCCCAGAATACAATGACAATAAAGGTCTGAATTATGTAAATGTATTGAATTCCTGAAGCAGAGATCCAAAAGAAATCAATGTTCAAGGTCATCTGACCACCACATGCAACAGCATACATTATTTTCTCAGTTCCCCATTGCAAGTCTATGGTTTATTCATATAATTTATACACCAATGACACACCAAACCTTACGATTTTCATTTTAAACTTACCTGAATCATACTGACAATTTCTACTTTGTTGAAAAAGATGAAAGATGTCAGTGTAGAGAGCATATTTTCCTCAAAGACTGAGGGTGTTGGTAATATCACATCTTGAATGTACTGAACTCTGTATGTCTGATGAATTTTATTGAGAAGTTCCTGATTTGTGATTGGTATGACTTCCTTGAATTTGGCAGTGTTCCGTAGGTATTCTCTGTGTTTGGCTGGTTGTGGTAGTGATGGATCATACTCCAACACCCCAACAACATCAAATATTGTTTCATCTGCAAACACAATTTCAAACAATTCGTTTTTGTTCAATAAAAATATACTCTTGAAGATCTCATACAGGTGATGCAGACCATCAATGTTCTCCAAGTCTTCACACATATGAAACAAGTCCAGCAATTTCTTAATGTAGCCATCAGTTTCTATTGCGTAGAAAAGCTTCTCTCTACGTATAGGTGATGGAAGCACACTGCTGAAGAGTTCTGAGATTTCATCAAGCTTACTCAGCTCACAAGCAGGTAGCTCAATAGGTGGGGCAGCATCTGGCATTTCATCAAAACGTTCATCTTCAGACTCTTCTACAATGTCCTGGGTAATGTCCACAGATGGGTCTTTCCCTTGTACCTATAAAATCAAAATGCTTTCTATAATTTCTTTATTCTACAGCAACAAATCAAGTTTGCACTCTAGCATCATTTACATGCAACATGTACATAAAAACACTCTCCCTTTAATCTTGCTCATGGTACAAGATTATTTCAACGATTTTAAACATAACAACATCAGGTTTAAAATTTTCTAAAATTTGATCAAAAGCAGAAAAAACCTGATCTTTTATTGGTATATCTATCAGCACCTTAGTATTTTTTTCTATTCTTAAAATACAAGCACTAATTCATGGATAATAAATTACTATTACTATCATTGTTAAAAAACTAGAAGCACCAGGCTGGTATAATTATTTTAAGGATAGGTGGTGAAGAAAATGTCCTGTAGATGTTCCTCATTTTACTTACTGAGCAGATCTTTTCCCAAATTTCATCACAACCAGCCTTTTCTTGGAAACTCAGAGCCAAATCATAATTGTCAGCTTCTGACCATACAATCAATGTTTCCTAGAAGCAAAAATTTATTGAACTGTTAAAATTGAAGGATGATAAATTAAAGCAATAATAAATCAATTCTTTCTAGTGATAATATATTTTTTGTTTATGCTTGTCATAAAATTAATATAAATGAACTCTCCCCAAACACACAATGCGACATTCTAAGGTTCTTTTGATAAGCAACCAGGAAAATGTTTGGGTCGCAACTCACTGGCTTAGAATCAAACAAAATAAGATAAGAAATATAAGTGGAATACACTTGATAATACATCCATTAGCTGGTATGGTGATTATTTTCTGCATTACCTGTTGTTTCTGATAAGCAGTGTCCGGCTGAATCTTTGATTCCAGTAAGATTGAACCTGGGGAAAACAAAATTAATACATAAGGTGAGCAGTAAGCATACGTTTGTTGTTTGTAATATTGTGTGTTAATCTTTCTCGATGTACTAGCTTGGGCTATAAAGAATCAAATAATATTATTCTTAAGTTTGAGGATTACCTTTCAAAGAATCCACGAGGGTGAACACATTAAACAAAAAAGTTTGGGAGAGGTGCAGCAAATTATATTTGCACATATGATTATGGTCTCCTTCTAGCTTCGCACTTGAGGGAATTTCTTTTTAGCTCAGCGGTAGCTAGAGTGCCAACTTAAGTCAGAGATCTCGGGTTTGATCCCTGATGGAAGCACACTAGTCTCTTTCCTTTTAATTACATATCTTAATTCTTTGCAACATGGAGATATTGTTTTGTGACATTACCATAGTGCATTATTTGTATTTGCTTATTATTTTTTATAATGGTATTTTAGCGCTAGTTACTAGCATACAAAGATCTCAAATCGTGAATTGATGCGGTACTTGTACAAATCCACTATTCATTAGTATACTATCCACAAAAGTAAATATGTTTATTGAAAAAAAGTCTCCCAATACATCACTCATCACACACTCTTCTTGTCGAGACGTTGTCACGCACTAATAAAGTGACCTTTGTGTTATAACCGTAGACTTTAATTTTTACCGATTGTAACAACAGGACTAAGTGTATTATAACAGATAACACAGACATTTTATTCGATTACGAAAAGGACACAGATGTAAACGCAAACATTTGTCCTTACATTCATTCAGTCAGGTCACCGGGTGCACTGTCAACGATGATTACGTCAATGCAACCACACAAGAAAGACCGAACAAACATCAGCTACTTTTTAAGCCATGGACAAAATTAAATAATGTGAACTAGATCTTGGTAATCTTAACTTTAATGGTGATATTATATGGAAATGACGTTACATGTACGTATACACGTGTGCTTTGTTGTCCATACCGACCACATCATATACCGGAGAGTGACGGTTGACCTACATCAACATGTTCATTCGTCTACAGTATTTAAACACGAGAGAGATGAAACGTTCATCTAATATTGATGACCCAAAAACAATATTACACTTCCACAACATCTATATTTACTGACCATCTGTTTCCGATCTGACCAGCAGGGACATTCCTTTCAATCTTTCAACATAGGCCGATGACACATGACCTGTCCCACGATCATCCCATTGCCGGTCTTCATTTAGCATGTACAATTTCACACGTCTTCTTGTACTGGAATCGGCCATTTTGAGGTATCAAATTTGGGACGATCTGATTTTACTTGCCAAAGATGTTGCCCCCGTTGTCATATAAAACACTTTTTATCCAGATCAACGAGACATTGGCCGAGATTGAATCCACCGCCACTCGATCTGCAAAATTCAAATTCGCCTATTTATAATTCAATCAAAATGATGTCACAATAAAAATCCTTTCACACAATTTGTAAAAAGCACGCATTAACATCATACTCTGTTCATACCTTTGGATTTCGAGGGGTACTTTGTAATAACATTTGCAGCATAAACATCGCATTCAGTCCATTATGGTCGCCATCTTGAATGTGTTAAGCTTGTCTACGGGGTTCACAGTTGTAGTTCCACGGTTCCCGCGTTTGCTCAAATTTATTGAAGAGTTCTAAGAGCTTACAGTGTCACGCTTGATAATTTCTAACATATATTCGTTCACTCCGGTTAATTTCTACCATAGCATAGTCAAAAAGGAAATTTTAAGTTATGAATTGTCACCAGACGATGTCTATTGCATGCATTTTAATGTCACAGTAGTGGTGGTAGTGTGCACGTGGTACAGTGGTGTGGTGGTAGGTAGTTATATGGTAGTGGCAGTTTGAGTAGTGGCAGTAGTAACTCCCTCTAGTAGGAGTACAAGCTCTTAAAGCTGTATGTTGTTGAATGGCGGTTAGAACCTAGATATGTACCTTTAACGTTCGACATTCTTTGACTTAATCATTTCTCCGAGGCTCAACCCAGGTACAGAGTACGAGCGAAGCCAGGCTTGACTTACTTTGAGCTACTAAAATTCTAGACTGCATGAAGTGTTTTTTTTATAATATTTATTTTATTATTCACAAATCATTTTACAGTTACATATCAGTATACTTTCACACACTCACATCACCATAGCATCGAATTACATCATACATTGATCTCCATCATCATGACGTCATCATTTATCAACACTGTCATTACGTTATTATTTTCATCTCGGCTACTATTCTGACATAATAAAATAACACTTAAAAAATCGTCACCATCATCATGTGTTCTTGACCTTATACGTCTCTGTTCAAATATTGATTTCAAGTTAAAATGTCGATGTAACTAGTTTAAATCTGCACATGAATAAATCAATAAGTAAATGTCTAGGACCTAATGTAATATTGTGACATCGGCTGTACATGTGCTAATTGGAATTAATTGGGAACACGGTCACGGATAAGTGATCAGCTTATTCTGATCTACACGTTACTACATAATGTGCAGAAAATGTCCTGTCGTCCAGTTTCACAAAGGAAAACTGCCTTGATCTCTATATATATTTGCTGGTCATTTATCAGATGAAGATGCCAGGCTAGGACGCACATCGCACTAGGAAATCTTATACGATGAAAAGACGTATATATATCATAGGTTATCATACGCTATTGTGAACTTATATTATATCATGTATATTTATCAGATTGCAGAAAGCGTTTTGAAACAGACCAGTTTTTATTCGTTTGTATGCTACATGATATATGACTAAATGTCTCTGCAACAGGGTTCTCGGAGGCAGTAGTATACTTGTTCCGGGTGATTTTCCGCACGCAACACTTTATGAGTTGGTCCTCCAATTTCTCTCGTATTTGTAATATAAGTTTGTGTAGAAATTTAATTAAAAGTAACTTTTAGACTTGACGGCGGTATATTCTGGGATTTCCAAAATGTAACCGACGTGTTCCGTGCTGAGTCAAGAACCTTACTGTTTTACAAGTTATGCATATCATATAGTTAATAAGTACAATAAAGGTAAATGGTTTGAAATTTGAAGGACAGTGGTATCATTTACCTGTGGCCAGTGTTCACAAGGTAGGCTATCGTACTAGTCCTGTCACGCAATTGATGGACAATGGTAAATGAGTTATTCTAAGAAAGTTCATATATGTGCCTTCTTCAAAAGGCTTTAGCTGTTTAGTTTTATATAAAACTTAACACATATATATCTGATCTCAAATGTCACAAAGACTACATATATTGACGTAGAAGAATTACAATTATTAACGATAATGTAATATGTTGTGGTCAAATTCCGTCGAAATGTCTTATTTATTTGTTTTGTAAAAAGTCACACTTCAGTACAGAATATGAACAATGCTTGATAAAAATATTAACATTTATTTATATCACGTATTCGATTTTTTTAACAGTTAATTTCAGCACTATTTTATCATATTTCCTTGTAATAACTTCTCTTTCCTGTCTTGTAAACACGTGTCATCGCATAGAAAACATGGTCTGTATGGTTAGACAATATCTATACAGTTATCTTGTTGTTCCGTTGATAGTCCATCCTATAATCGGTTTCGTTGGTGATTATAATTTAAGGATTGGGCAGGTTTGGGGTCGCAAAAAAATGTTGATGTGGTACATTTTGAAGCCCCCATTGGTAATTTTGAAGGCTGTCGATCGTGTTTTATTGGGGGTTAAGTGCTTCAACTTTTCTCAAAATTCTTGTTTTTAGATTTGATAAATGGCGTTGTATTTGTTCCGTTTCCGTTCTGGTTCTTCTATCTGCTGTTTTTGAGTTGCGTAGAAACTTACGATAATTTACAGTTTTGAAATGACCAAAACGGTTGATTTAGTACCTGAAAGTTTGGAAATAAGAGAACAGATCTAAGAATTTAGCAATAGTTTATGAAAACGTGTTGTTAAGGAAATCGTTTGAAAGTTTACGAAATGGTAACCTTTTTGTTTTCTCGATATTTCCGGAGATGATCGGAATCTCGTCGCCGTTTCAAAACGGATTTGGGCTTTCTCGTTGGTGTTTGTCAGAGAAGCAGGTTCATGGAGAGGATGTCAAGTCTTGGAGGGTGTCTGATCAAGGGGAATATCCTGTAGAACAAACAATTGTTGTCAAATGTCTGGTCTGGTCCTTTCAAAATATACTCTTGAAAAATGTCCAATCTTTCCAATGTAGAAGCAAAGCAGAAACAATTGTCTGCTGAACAGAACATCAGCTAGATGGTTGGGCCTAAACGGATCACCGCATCTACACCATGGTTACATCATGATAGAACATGTTATAAAGCTATATTCTTAATGATTCAAAAACAGAGTGAATAGAAATGGTTAGACTCCATATCAGCATGATTCCAAATAAAAGAGTAGATCCGGACTTGTTTGTTTAATTGTCTCTCACTCGCTCGGGAGTACTCGCTTAGCTGTGAAGGTGCGACAATTTGCCTGATTAACTCGACCAATTAACGTGGATTTCCATACTAATTCAACTACCTGGTCATTGTCTTTAAGGTTGGTTCTTGTAATTATTCCTATGGCAAGTTGTCGTTTAGAGTTGTAGATAACGATATTGTAACATGTTTTCGTCAAATTCTATCGAAATATATTATTTCATTGTTTTGTAAAAGGTCACACTTGAGATACTTATGGCAAGCCAAGTTGTCATTTATTCATGGATCATTGTTGATCCAGTAATTTACCAAATTATATAAGATATCTTATATACTTTATGAGATATCTTATATACTTTTCTTTATACGATATCTTATATGTTTATAAGATATCTTATATAATATATAAGATATCTTATATAATGTGGTTAAGTAGTGGATCAATATTGCTTCATGAATAAATGACAACCTGGCTTGCCATAGATGCTGAATGGAAACAAGCATAAATTCGATCACAAATTGTTAAGTATTTCAAGCATAAGGTATTTTTCAAAGTTACATTCAGCCTTTATTTGTCATAAATTTTCCTTGTGATAACATGAGTACATTCTGGTAATTTCAGAATATCCAGCCGTCAAGGCAAATGTTATACACAAAATGAATTTAATAAATTTTAAAGTTGGCCTTTATCAACTCTTACGTCATGAATTCAACCATACAAACGAGAGGACAATCGACATTAATCGGTGAAGTATTCGGTATGTACCTGCACCTTCACTGCGTAGCATGTATTACTGAATGAGAGACAATTGTTGAAAAAGAAAAAACAAGAAAATCTGGGCTTACCGTTAGACTGGAATAACACTGATTAGGAGTCCTACTAAAACTGTATTCGACGTATTTTGGAATTGGCGTTTTTGTAACAGGATCTTTCGGGATGTGATAATGTTATAGATGAGTTGGCCATTTTGCTCCAACCATCTCATGTTTGGTCCCGAAAAAAAAATGACTGTTTTACTGTGGACACATTGGACAATTTTGAAGTGACTAGAAATTATGCAACACCGTTTGTAACACAGGAACGTTTCCTTGGGTCAGACTGCGGCCAGAGAGGTCTCTACATCCTGTCAATAAATGAGTTTGCTACCCTGACAACACAAACGAGAAGATGAAATCCATCTTAGAATAGCGGTGAGATTCCGAACATCTCCGGAAATACCGAGAGAACATATTACACTGCTTTAGATATAGGTGTCCAAGTGTGATATAAATGCTACGATGGGTGGTTAAAAGCTGGTGGAGGTCGACAGAAATTGGTAGTCGACCGATAATGGTGACTGACAGCAATCGATGGTCGGCAGTTATTGGTGGTCGACAGTTATTGATGGTCGACAGTTATTGATGGTCGGCAGTTATTTGTTGTCGAAAGTAATAAGTGGTCGACAGTTATTGGTGGTCGACATTTATTGGTGGTCGACAGTTATTGATGGTCGACAGTTATTTGTTGTCGACAGTTATTGGTGGTCGACAGTTATCTATTGTCGGCAAGTATAAGTGGTCGACAGTTATGTGTGGTCGACAGTTATTGGTTGTCGACAATTATTAGTTGTTGACAGTTATTGGTTGTCGATAGCTATTGATGACCGACCGTCAATGGTGGTCGACAGTTATTGGTGGTAGAGAGTTAATAGTGGTGGACAGTTCTTCGTGGTCGACAGTTATTGGTTGTCAATTGTTTTTTTGGTAGACAGTTGTTTGTTTTCGATAGCTATTGGTTGTTGATAGACATTGTTGGTAGACAGTTTTTTGTCGTGGTCAGCCAATATATGTTGACAGTCAATGGTGGCTGCCAGTGATTAATAGTAAACACTTATTTGTGGTCGACAGCTAATTATGGCGTATAGTTATTTGTAGGCGACAATTGTTAGTGGTCGACAGTTATTGGTGGTAGAAAGCTATGAGTGGTTGACAGCTTTCAGTTGTCTACAGCTATTTGTTGGCGACAGTTATTTGTGGTCGACAGTTATTGGTTGTCGACAGCTATTTGTAGTCGACAGTTATTGGTGGTCGACAGTTATTGGTTGTCGACAGCTATTTGTGGTCGACAGTTATTGGTGGTCGACCGTTAATTATGGTCGACAGTTATTGGAAGTCGACAGCAATAATTGGTGGTCGACCGTTAATGGTGGTCGACAATTATTTGGAGTCGACAGTTTTTGGTTGTCGACCGTTAATGGCGGTCGACAATTAGTAGTGGTCCACAAGTTTTGTTGGTGGCCGACAGTAAATGAATGTCGACAGCTATTGGTGGTCGAAAGTCATTGGAGGTCGACGGTTATTGTTGGTCAACAATTAATTGTGGTCGACAGTTATTGGTGGGCAACAACATTTCGTTTCGACAATTCCTTGTGGTCGACTGGTATTGGTGGTCGAAGAATATTTGTGGTCGACAGTTTTTTCTGGTCGACAGCTACTTGGGGTCGACAGTTGTTGGTGGTCAACAACTATTTGTGATCAACAGTAATTGGTGGTCGACAGTTGCTGTAAGTTGAAAGTTAATTGCGGTCAACAGTTAATGGTAGTCGACAGCTATTAGTGGTTGACAGTTATTGGTGGTCAACAAATATTTGGTTGAAAGTTATTTTTGGTTGTCAGTTCTTGGTGACCGAAAGTTAATTGTGGTCGATATCTATTGATTGTCGATAGTTAATTTTGGCAGTCGTTATTGGTTGTTGCTGGTTATTGTTGGTAGGTAGTTATTTTCGCTCGACAATTATTTGTAGTCCGTAATTATGGTGGTCGACAGTCAATGTATGTCGACAGACATTGGTGGTTGACATCTATTAATGGTTAACAGGTATTTGTGGTCTACAGGTATTGGTTGTCGACAATTATTGGTTGTCGACAATTATTGGTGGTCGGAGTTATTGGCTGTTAGTAGATAATGGTTGTCAACACTTATTTGTTTGTGGCCGACAGCTATTAATGTTTAATAATTATTTATGGTCTACAGTTCTTGGTTGTGGACAGTTATTTGTGGTCGACCATTTATGGTGGTCGGCAGCTTTTGGTGGTCGACAGCTATTGGTGATCGAGAGTTATTGATAGTCGACTGCTATTGGTGGTCGAAGGTGAACTGTAGTCGACAGTTATTCTTTGTTGACAGTGAGGCAGATACTATACACCAATATGTTAAATGCTAGGACGTAGCTGGTTTCTTTAAGTAAGCTCACAGACTTGGTATTATGACATTAACTGGTGTTGTGTAATTTACACAAGGTAGACACCTTGAAATAAGTTGCATGAACGTCATGCCATATTATCTGACCAACGATAAAAGACGAAGTAAAGATTTGCACTATCTCACACAAGACAAGTCTTCATAGTTCTTGGTACAATAACAAACATAATAATGGAGGTACCCATGTGATATAAAATTAGCTTCAAACAGGGTTTCAATGCTTACAACAATATACTATGGTCTACGGATCGCTGTAAAAGCGTGCCTTTTGTTTCGCTCGGTTTTCCCTATGAGGCCGTGATATTACTTCGACCCAGATTTAAATGAAGTCTGTCTACTCTGAACTCATCGGTCGATTTGGTCTTCGACTGAAGTAGCTGTGATCGAGGCGAGGTGTTCCGAATGGAAGTCTCTGTCGTCGATGAAGCAGAAGACGCTTACCTTTCCGGAACACATGGTCTTATTCTTATAATATGTTTTCAAGGGTCTCCTTGTATTTTGTCTTTGTTGATATTTTGCCCCAGTTTTAGTGTCTTTGAGTTTGAAATGCGGTATTGTTGATAGTTTGGAATACCCCTCAACTCCCTCAGAACCGTTAGCACAATATTATTATATAGTGTTCATTCTCGAACCTCGTTCTTTTAAGCCTGACAAATATATTTATATACAAGAAAAGTTCAAGAATATATGTATGTTATTTTTATTTCGAACATGAAGCATGAGATAATATATGCGGAAACATGAAGAAACATGAAGAAACAATTGTCCACTTATCTTATGAATATAATGCTGTAGACCAACCCTGTCTTTAGAATTTAATAAAAGATAATAAACAATACACCAATAAAACAACAACAACAACAAAACAAACAAACAAAATTGGAATAAATTTATGATATATGAGGATAATGATGATGTTTATAGTGTATCTAGTAAATTATTACATAAAATATAGAAAAATGTATATATTTTTTTGCCGAGAATATAAATTTTATTTGGGAATGTAACAATTTATGAGAAAATGATGATAGTTCATACAAAGACACATATAACATTCTAAAGCAAAACAAAACTGTTGAAAGAAAATCTATTTGATTGAAAGATATGCAAACTGCTTTCCCAATTAACAGTTGAACTTGATGACAAGCGATTTTGATTTTTACTGTATACTCTAAGTATTGTGTTTGTATCTATGTGTATGAATTAGGATTTTTAAGACACTGTACGTACAAAGATGAAGTCAGGACAGTGCAGACGAAGGCATTTGTCAAACTTTCAGGGCAATCCACTCCTCATTCAAGACAGAATCATGTATTCTTACATGTTATAACAAATAGCAAAGATATGAACAGTCATTACGAATCAGAACAGTTATCATCTATTGATATATGCTTATGTTATCGCATAACCCTTCAATAGCTTATATCAGATAGCTACATGTACTGGTGGAAATTTTAAAATGAATTATTTATTATTCACAACACCGAATATTACGGCCCCTATGCTGTAATTAGGTTAATAAAATCATCTAAATCAAGTAGACTCCATGATTCTAAAATGGAATCTTGGGGATAATGTTCATTCTCAGTGGGGTCGTTGTTGTTCCTGGTCCCGGTAGGGGTGGTCGTTCCCTGTGGTCCTGGTAGGGGTCGCCATTCTCGTAGCACTTTTGAAACGTTACATTGTATTAGGGGCAGGCTCCTTTTCACATTTACATAGCTGGAAAGAGTCCCTTTAAACAAAGCCTGACATTTTTTGGCTCATTTCAACTACGATATTTTATTCTGTTCATTCGATTGAGAAAACGGTTAGATCTTGATTGACTGTCCAAGTCATAGCAAGTTAAGTGCTTGAATGCTGGTTAGATTGATCATTTTGACCAATATAAGCCATATCTTGAGAGTATCTACCTGCAAGATATTAAAGTAATAAGTCTATTGATTAACTTATTTCTACTCTTTACTTTTAAGATAACTACACAAAAGCATTAATCTATACATGGTATTAACAGTACTAAATCACGTAAAATAATTGACAATATACATTATAGATAAGGACCACACAGACGTGTACTAAGTATCAATAGAAAACAAACATGCATACAGCATCAAGACCACACATACATCTTTATAGTATAAATATCAAACAATCATGTATTGTCTGATCATCTGATGGTCGTAACCGAACTTGATGACCTAACAGATCCATCTAGACACAGACTAAGAGGAAATCTTCTTAATAGGATCGGGCGGAAAACCAGGAACCTGATTCTTAGCCATGAAGGCAGGATCAATGAGAATGGTAACAGCAGAGTAATTACTGGACCACCGGAGACAAGAAAGGGTGAGAAGACAAAGCATGAATCTCACTCCTCCTTCGACCAGAGCAATAAGGAAAACACCTTGTTAGTAACGAACTTCAAGGAGGCAGACGCTTAAAGCACCGGTGACAATTCCACTGTGGAGCCAACTGCCGAACCCTAGGCTTGTCTTACCAAAACCCTATAATCAAGGCAGAAAGAGAGGAGAACAAGCCTACCTCCAGCCTACCATGACTAGAGATAAAACTAGCGATGGCCGTGCGATAATAAGCGATAAAGCCAGGGGCAAGATTGTGATCCCTAAACAGCCAACGAAGGAAGTCTGCAATCACCTGGACAGTAACCTTGATCGGATCAACCTTCCTGTCTACACACCAATCACATTAAATCTTCCATCGTGTCTGGAAGAAGGCAGTTGAGGAAGACATAATCGATCGAGCGATGCAGTCTGGCACGTCCGTAGAAAAGCCCACTTGAGCGAGGCCACCTGAGATAGCTTCCACGCGTGAAAGTGGAGGATCTCAGGACGAGCGTGCATCGTCCTGGACCGAGGCTGGCGAAGGAGGTTGGCTTTGAAAGGGAGGAACAGGGACTCTTCCACCAGAAGCGACAAAAGCGCCGAAAACAACCAAGGCTGCCTCAGCCACAAGGGAGCTATCAGGAGGAGGGAAAAATGATGCTCCTGAAACTTCTGCAGCACCCTGTCCACCAGGTTGAAGGGCGGGAATGCATTAGCATGCATTCCCTCCCAATCCTGAGACAGAGCGTCCTTGGCCCAATCTTTCGGATCTGGAACCGGAGAGACAAACGTTGGCAACTGATTGTTCATTGAAGTGGCAAACAGGTTTATGTGGGGCCTGTCCAACACCTGACAAATTCCTTCGAAAATCGAGGGATTTAGTTGCCACTCTGTCAAAACCGCCTGGCGGCGCCTGGAAAGAGTATCCGCCAGAACATTCAATCTGCCTGGAAGATGCTTGACACAAATCGTCAACTGCATTTCCTTACAAGAAGAAGAATGCGGATAACAATGGCACACAGGATGACAGACCTGGTTCCCCCCTGTCTCTCCAGATACGCGACAAATTTACAGTTGTCCGTAGCCAAACAAACCACTTTGGAATGCAGGATCCCCCGAAGAGACTGAAGAACCAACCGAACTGCCCTCAACTCGAGCACATCGATGCCCTGAACTGT
Source organism: Crassadoma gigantea (assembly GCA_032360845.1). Taxonomy (NCBI): domain Eukaryota; kingdom Metazoa; phylum Mollusca; class Bivalvia; order Pectinida; family Pectinidae; genus Crassadoma; species Crassadoma gigantea. Next base: position 14,990 of record JAULCA010047884.1, read on the forward strand.
TTTGAAATGGTTCCCTAGGAAGACCGAATCCAGAGATGGGGAAACCTCCTAATTTTCTCTGAAAGGAATGAAGCCAATCTTGGGTAAGACTTTCAGAATCAACCGTGTGTTCTGCACAAGAGACTCTCTCACTATGTTGAGCAAGAGGGAATCGTCGAAAAAGATGTGAACATCTATTTCTCGAGAATGCAGGAATCTCACGACCAACTGCAGCAGCTTGATGAAAACCTTAGGTGTAGTTGTGAGCCCGAACGGCATGGCCTGGAACTGAAAGTCACCCACATACCCCCTCTCACGGAGGCGATAATACCCCGATGAGTCTCTATCTTGAAGTGAGGAGAATATACGTGCCGGTTAAAGGCACTTAGATCTATGATGGAACGCCGCGCCCGGACTTCTTCCCAACGAGAAACATACTGGAGTAGACGCCGGGGTGCATTTCTGCTGGAGCGCTAAGACCTTTTTCGGATCCCCCGGTGGAGGAAAAAAGATTGGCTCTGACGCAAAGGGTAGATCCTGCACTAGAAGAATGCCTAACCAATCAGGGCCAGACAAGGCCAATGCGTCCTCAGTAAATTCCTTCCACGGCCCCCACAGTAAGATCTGGTCGAGGCAGATCGAGACCTTGCCAGGCAAGAAAATCGTCTGCTGACCCGAAGCCTAATCCTGCGGGAGAAGGTCCAAAGATTGAGCCGAGAGCTGCCATGGAGGGGAAAGAGAGTCATTAACCCTTTTTCCTATCCCTAGGATGGTTCTTACCCTGATTTTCCTTCCTTTTGATGCCCTTGAAGGACGGATTTTACTTTGGCTTCGCAGAAGATTGCGAAGCCGAAGGTTTAGACTTCTTCTTAGGAGGCTCTGACCCCTGCGGGGCACTGGTCTTCTCAGCCTAAATCTTCTTCACCAGAAGGGTAGTGGCAACCGAGTAATCCTTCAAATCCTTCTTAACAGAAAGAAGGCCCCTCCAAAAAGACTGGACTCTGAGAAGGGGGCAGTCAACAACCGGAAGCGTTAAGGTTCATCGACTGGGCGGTTTATTTTTAAACTGAATACGGCCTAGCCAACACGACATTGACAAGCGATTACACCTGTAAAGCTGCCAGCGCTCTCAATGCCCCGTTCACGGTAAAGGTCAGTCTGTTCTGGATGTCGGCCTGCTCTGTCTCGGTTGTCCGACTCTCAGGCAAGTCGGATACCCTATATAGACCAACCGTAAGGTAGTCTATAAAAAGACAGAATCTAGATGGAGAGACGCAGCAATATCCTTCTTGTGGTGTTCTTTGGGGCCAAACACCACCTTTTCCATCGATTTGCCAGGCCAGGCTGCAAATTCCCTCGATTCCAGCTAAGCTGGTTGATGGGCAAGCAGTCCATCATGTGTGGCATTGTCAGCGGCGTCAGTAGACAAATCTCCGACACTGGACTACTGGTTGAAAAAGAATTCTTCTCCAAAACCCGAGAATCGGCGGTTTCCAGAGCTGGAGACACGAAAGTGCTTTCTGGCAGAGAGCGGTCCGACTGAGCGGACACCCGGGGAGCCACCAAAGAACTCCAAGGGTGTTGGACTCGGGGGCATATGACGCCGAAGGTGGTGGGCATACCTCCTCCCCAAGAATCCGGAAAACGTCGGCCCTAAGGCCCCGCATACAGGACAACACATGCTAGGCCTCAACCTCAGCAGCTTCAGGGTCACCCTCATCCTGGACATCCTCCTCAGAGGGAGGGCAATCCCACCTTAGGACCGACATCATACGACTGAGAAAGATCAGCGTCTATATCCGAGTAACCAGGTAAAAAAAATCATCATTGCCCTCTGCCACATCCGCGCCCTCAATGTACTTAGCCTCCACACCATTCAGACCCGATGCCTCGGCTGAAGGAAATGGGCCAGCCAGAGGAGCCAACTCGAGAGAAGGCTCCACATATCGGCGTTTACATTCAGTGCGCCTAACGACCGTTGCTGTTGGTTTAGGCTTAATAGCCAAAACCCTATCCTTGTACCCAGAGACCAACAAGCCTGCCCGAGAGGCAGACGTCCTAATGGTCCGACACACCTTCTTAGGACCGGCCGAGATGGCCCCTGAAGTAGCAGAACGTTAGTAGAGGGGGTCAAAGAACTGCTAACACGTCTCCATGAGGGAGAGAACAAACCCCAAGGATTCCTTGAAGGAAAAGCCATCGGGTTAAAACCATATCCCAGAAGATAAGGTAAGGAAAAGGTCTGCGGGTTTGGAGTGACCCAAGAACTGGACAAACTGGCCTGTCTGAGACTGGGGCTAGACACCCTGCCCAAAGGGCGAAAGTGGACCGCAAATCCCTCAAGGAAGAAATCCGGACATGTACAGGCTATGTCCGTAACTGCCGGACTGCTGTCGCAACCCAAAACCATCCACAGCTGGTTAGGGCGGCCCAAGGATGGTTGCCCGCAGGCAGCCGTATACCCTAGGCCAGGGTCAGGCAGAGGCAGGAAACCGGCCACCTGTCCAGCAAACCTTACACATGGAGAGAAACCCTTAGGTTCCCAGCCGAATGAGACTCCTGGCAGGACCTAACAGGACCTGGTCCAGATAACTGACCGGGAGGGTAAGCCAGACCAGCTTTGATGCCCGGATTAGTGAGCTGCGCGTCACTAATCCTGGTAGACACAGACAATCCCGAAAGAAAGTCTGAAGTCACTCCAGCCCATGAACCCGAAAGAACAGACCGGGCACCAAGACTATCCCTAACAACAGGATCACTTGGAATGCCGGGATCACTGACAGAGTCAGTGACCGGCGGCC
>JAULCA010047995.1:4813-16102 GCA_032360845.1 Crassadoma gigantea
GGAACATTTTGTGCAGGTGTCACATTTTTCAGCTGGAACATTTGCTACATATGTGAAGAACTTCAGTTGGAACATCTCCTGCATTTGAAACGGACTTCAATGGGAATATGTCTGCACGTGACAGATTTCAGTTGGAACATCTCCTGCACGTGTTACAGTTTATACTCATGAGACAATAACTGAGTGATTGAGTAGGGCTTTATCGACTTCAAAGAATTGTACTGATTAATTATTTTTTACTTCAAATATAGACATATCATCTGACGAGTAAGTAAGTCTCTATGCTGTTTTGATCCCCTGCATGTTCACACTGTAAGGGATATTATCCAGCACGTTGTATAAACACGTGCGCCAAGCCATCACACGTGCAGCCCAAACATATATAACATTTGAAAACATATTAAGGGTAATATGCATCATTATTAAAATATATACGTCACCCGTCAAAATAGTTCAAGTTCTGTGTTTCGACTCGTTTGTTTCATAGATGCAATTATCACAAAAAAAATTAATGCATGACACAAACAATATTATAAACACAACATAATATTAACAAATTCAACATTTAACAAAACAATATTGAAAAATGAAAAATGAATACTACATAACAACGCAATATTTAAAAAAAATAAAGAATAAAATATTAATGCAATATTAAAAAAAAATACAATTAAATTAATAGTAAAATGTTACAATACAAAATAAACAATAGAATATTCATCAATAGGTTATAAAGCAATACAGTAGAAAACATTTGTATTGATTAAACGAAGCAATATGGGCAGGTAACTGATTTAGTTGATTAACAGTTAACAATTACAATGAATCCAATATTTTTACTAAATTCAGTTATATGTTAATTCAGTTCCTGCTTACTTAGTAAATGTAACTTTATAAAGTGTGTGTAATTTAATAGTCGACAATTCATAGTGACCTGCTAATAAATTGTCACTAGTATTTCTACCATCACCGACAGAAATTGAATTCATTAAAAATAACTTGTCATTTTTTTCCCATCCCATCAAATATTTTGAAATACAATCATAATAACACCAATCGTAATGTACTGATATCTGCTACAAGGACTAACAACTCCAAAAACATATATATAAAAGATCAGCTTAAAACTTGTGAAATCTTGTTCCTTCGTTAATATTTTGTACAATATGATAGATTTTGTGTCAACCGTTTGTTGGTAATGACTTCTTGCTATCCGATCAAACAGGGTCTTCGGAATCCGAGATCACAGCAAACCGCTGTACAGCTGAACTTCTTAAGCAGGACATTGAGTGCAACAGACTCAAGCAGCTCATAAACAGTACAGTAGTATTTTGTGGTTAGCAGATCAATAGTATTAGAGTATTATACAGCACTTATTATGGTGGCATGCTATTTAAAACGTATGGTTAGCTTTCTTGACCATTCACAACATAGAAATTATACTGTTGTGGAATCAAACGAACTGCTCGTATCTGATTCCTTTTGTATTTCTAACTGTACTTTACTACAGCAATGCAAATGCTGGGGGATTCTGTTCTGTTTATGACTTTTTGACACCTGGGGTGATCTCGTCTTCACAGGAGTAAATTCAACAGATTTCGTTCGCATTAGCGTAGAACCAAAGATCTCTACTCGACCCACGGGGCACCCGCCGGTCACTAGTGTAATAATTCCAATCTGCCACGGTAGAATTATTGGTCCTTGATTACACTGTCCTGGCAATAAAACATGCCGGGGGTTGGTATGGGGGATTACTAAAGATTTACCCGATAATCTATTAAGATTTTACACGGGACGTGTACTATAGTATTCGATTCAATTTCCCTAGTTCAACCAGTTCGAAATCATATGTGTACGTTGACTTCTTCAAGGTGGTATGAATCTTCATGAAAGAAATTTAGGTTCATAAATTTTCTGAACAGCGCATGCCAATTTAATATGTATATGTGCCAGAAGCATAAAATGAATAAAAAAAGATGCGTTTACTTTTTGTCTATTTGTACAGCCAGTTATTGTAATGATAACGTAAAATTCAACAGCAGTTTAGAAGAAATGTACATGCGATATTCATATGTGTTTCTTAGTCCTAAAAAGGCAATTCAAAACAGTTTAAAGCTTGTTATAAATGTGTGCTGAAGTAACAATAGTGGTGTGAGGATATCGACCTGTCTGGAGTTCTGCAGGCCAGCATCCTCACCCCTGCATTCATGATAAAATAAAGATTTAGACAACATGTTACGTTGTTATGAATAATTTTGTTCGAGTAGCTGATACCGATCACATATTGAAATAGTTAAAGTAAATATGAACGAATAGAGGTTTTCATGTGAATATATCACATGTTTTGAACTTCTAACAGAATATGGCTTAATTTTACTATGACTATCGGATTAAATCAAAGAGATATGCTTTTATTTCCAAATGGCGGTACTGTGTTTTTATCAGGAGACAGAATATCGACAACGCTAGAACTTCAATACTTTGTTTATGAGCAGAGTGTTTTTATTGTATTTAGTCAAGATGTTTCCATTTTTATATTCATACATTTAAATACAAACGTTTCTACATGACAAAACACATGTAGATTAAAATTTTATTGTCGGATTTGTTTTTATTCAGTTGGTTTTACACTGTTTTTACGATTGGTTTAGAAGGATAGTATTGTGATTGGTTTGTCCGTTAAGAAAGAGAATACTAACCTATTAGAATCAGTCCTAATTTTTTCAGAAAATCTTGTCTTAAAAGTTTTATCTCTTGGTTTTATGTATTTCGCGGATAAAGTGGTGTGTTATACTAAAAAAATGAAGAAAAAAGACTACAAGAATATATGTTTTATTTAGTTCCATAAAAGTGTTATTTTATTAGTATTTTGAACTTGATGCTGTAGAGCAAACCCCCTGACAACGTGATTGTGGATTTACGGTCTAATGTTCACTGAACTAGCCTGCCCTCTCGTGGTGGGTGGGCGAATTATTTAGGCCACGCCCCCTATCGGCGAAGAAAAGGATGCCGGTTACATGGACCGCTATGCCTCGTGGTTCACAACAGGAAGGGCACACGAAAGTTCTTCACCCCCGCCAAATTAAACCTTACCGTGGGGACATGGAGTGCAGACAGATCGGTTGACATAAGATCATCCTCGCGTCATCGGGTGTAAGGTTATGACTCCAGTGAGGCTCTCGAGGAACATATTTTGTTACAAAGGCCAATCTTGTTTGGGTTAACATTGAATTTTCAACAACTTTCCTCTGATAATAAATTCGATATTGTGATAATGCCTCGCTGCTATGATGAATAAAATAAAGCCGTATTCCACTGCATGTTCGTATGAGGCGATGAGCGCTTATTTTTCTTAATCTTAGAGACCTCAAAATCCTCAAAATTGATCTTTTACCCCCCCCTCCATACCTTTTTTCTCTACTCTGAATAATGTGACCGCACGGGATCCATGCGCGGCTCTGAACAAGTTGACTTCCTGCTACAACATTGATATCTTTTGTAATGACACTCGATAGCACCCTTGAATGGCATCGTCTTCGAGGACAGCGTCCTCAGTATAAGTGTTGTGTGGTACAATCTAAGGACCCCGTTTCATGCCACCATGAGTTGCTATTGGCTGCATCAGACACAATCAGAAACCATCGGGACTATCCGTAAACGTGAAAAATGATTACGGAAAGTGGCGTACATTCCCGATTGTATCCGACATTGTCTTCTATAATACTATAGCTATTGTGAGCTCCAAACATCGTCTATCTTTACGTTTTTAAATTTCGAAGTTATTTGATAAACATTCTTTTCCAAACAATAGAAAATGAATGCCTCTAAATGACACCTTTCTCTAAATTACAGTGTGTCACATGCTAAACGTTACGTTCGTATCAAATTAAATTGCTGTACTTTGAAATGACCCAGTAACTACCTTAAAATGTTTTCTCGAAAAAAATTGCACAAGCTTCTCATTTGTTTTTTTTACTTTTTTATTTGAGGGATTGAAACATCTAAACCCTCCCCTTTACATCCTCAAATACAATCGTGTGAACATTTTTGAAAGTTGAGCCGACATTGTTTTCGTGAGGTGCGAGCTATTTGGCGATTCGTCATTCACTAAATCCGACCAAAGTCAATGGAAACAAATTTAGCCAAGCTGAAAAATCTTCCTTAGAACTGTTTAAATGTATCTTAAACGTTGATCTGGAGAAAGACAACCCGATAGTGCGATATAGATACCCCACTAAAGAAGTCACCCGGAAAAGGCGGGTTTAACACGTGGTTTAAGTAGGACAACTTGGCAAAGATATTTAAAACTTTAATCAGCAAAGCGACTCGTTATTTAAATAACTGAAAACTAATTAGATTTGTTCTGTTGAAAAAAAATATACTTGTCAATAAACGGTACAATATTTATAAAGCAGGTCTGTAACGTCAACAGCATTTGGAGCGTGACATTTTGATCGGAACTGGAGCATGAAGTTAGTTAATATCGTAAATGTTATCCCGGCTCGTGGGACATTTCGCTGGAATAAATAGACACAGAAGTCATTAAAACTGTTATCCAAGGATAAACATTAATATTGATAGTAGGTAATGAAAATGAAAGAAAAATGTCAGATGCATAACTTTTAGAGAAACGTAATAATATACGCTACTCGTTCAAGGAGCATGAAATTATAACTTAAATACAAACGGTTAACAAATATTGTCATAGCTTTTCCATCCAGAATCGGAATTTATAAAATAAATCAACCCGTATGTTAATAATTATGACGCAATCTTCATATTACGTGATGTATACACATTTTTGGAGGGGTCAACGATTGTATCTTGAAAAGATCTTGGAATACTTTAATCTTCGTCCTCTTTAACAATCTTTGCCGCAGGTAACGGAAGATGTTATCGTCAACGAAAAATAACAGATAAAGAAACTCGCCAATTTTCATGCAGCGCCTTTGGTTCAGTACCATCTGTCAGCGCTAACGACATCATACCTGATGTTTCTTTAGAAACCTACCATTCATTCTTTTGAATTTTTTCTGCACTATTGATTCAGTTTTTTTTAATTTTTAAGGCAATATTTTATCTTCATTAAGTAAAAAGATAATACCTAATATTGTCGATATGTTTTTGTGTTATATATATATAACACAAAAACAACATTACTATTCTAATGCATAGTCTTCAGCACACATTCTGCATTTTTTGTCACATGAGCAAGACCCAGATAAACTCTCGCGAGAAGTCTGCTTAAAAGAATCTACATTGTATACGTTGACGTCATAATGATTTATAATTCAAACACGTGCGGTTTATTATTTTTATTGTTATATGACATCAGTTTATAAATAGTAAACGATTAATGTTGGCATGCTAAACATCCAGGTAATGAAGCATTTGGACCAAGAAAATAGTAGTTGATATGGTATTTATCTGGCCGTGTAAAGTCACAACGGCTTCCTCTGTAAATTAGCTATATCTCAAAGTATAGTCAGTTCGACATATACAAACTCGGCCAAAACAAACAGACATTCCAGTACCACAATAACAATAAACCTTATTAACAATAACAAAATACAAAGAATGAGCTAACTAATGTTCATTTATCGAGTAGAAACATTAATTCTGATAGCAATGCTTATGTTTTAACGTACATTTTCAAATGTTAAACTAAGCATGCTTGTTACATCCGGTAAGAGGTTCGAACATGAAAATGAAACGCATATTTCGGTTATGAGATAATAACTGGCATTCATAATCTGCTGAAATGTTCAATTTCCTTTTCCTGTGTGAGTTATATGCATGTCATAATTTAAATGCCCTTCCTTAAATGTTTAACGATGGAACAATATAGCTGACATGGAATTGTTGTGTTAAAAAACCTTCCAGATTAGTTTCGTTCATGGCTTGTCTTCACGGTTCCTTTCTGTGGGTGTAGAGGAGCGTGACTGACGATCTGTACAGATAATCTGATGTCTTCCGTGAGAGCAACTTTAAAGTAAAGATTACCACTTACACACTCGCACACAAAAAAAGGACTTGGCCATTACGGAATCTGTGCGTATTAGGGTCAGTTACTTTGGGTAAGTGGGTCAATGGGCTGCCTTCGTCTGTGGATAGTTCTGTAACGCGGAATAATAAAATCAGCTAACATCTGCGTACTTATAACACGGAAGTCATTCCGCTTGAATAATCAGTAGACGCAACACGGTCCACGTGAATCGGTTAATTACTTTAAAAAAGACTTTAAAGTCATCGATTAATTTACAGGTCCATCGATAATGACACTCTGTATTTCAACGGACAACACATGCTTTCAACCTTTAAATGAAAGTGTGACTTGACAAGACGCAGGGCGAATGGAACCGGAAGTGGGTTAAAAATGAATGGCTAGATCATCACATTCATTGCACCGTAACACGCATGTGCAGATTTTCTTAACAATCTGGGTCATGATACTGTCTGGTGCTATCCAGTCACATTGGCATGCATGTGTTGATTATCTCACAGATTAATTACAGTGTGCTAATCAGGCAGGGTGAATAAGTCGCGACCTAGCGAATAAAGGTAGTTGAGGAGTTTGGGGCGGGTGTGGGGTTGGGGGAAAGGGGGAATAATCAATCTTGACAGGGAGGAGGAAATAGAAGGTAAACGGAAGAGGGGAGAGAGGCGGGAGTGGATACTAGAGGAAGTAGATAAAAGAAGGGAACGGAGGCCGTTAGACAAAGAAAACGCGGAATACAGGAAACAGAGGAGGGAATGAAAGAAAGGGAGAGACAGGAAAAGAGGGACAATAAAGGAAACATGAAGCCATGGTGAGCGAATTAGAGAGAGAGGTTAGGCGAGCCGAGGGAGACAGGAGTCTAATTGGCAGCGATAGCGAGGGAAACATGAAGTCTATGGAAGGCGAGGGAAACAGGAGTCGAGAGGAGGTTGGCAGAATAATGTGGTAGGGGGGAAGGCAGGTCGAGGGAGGTATGAGACGGAAGAGGAAACGCGGGTCATAAAGCGAGTGGCGGGGATAAGGGGAGATAGGAAAGGGGTGCAAGGAAGGAGAAGGAACAAGTAAAAGGGGAGATAAGTAGTTCGGTTGACGGGCGACAGAAAAAGAAAGGAGACGGTTTGGGGTTGCCGACAATATTTGAGACAAATGATGTAAAGGGGAATATTTATAATTAATTGATTTTGACACAGACTATCGTCAATTATGATGTGATGAAAAATAAAAGATGAACATCACCATTCTCGGCCACCGTAGTATCAAAAATGTTAAAACCACTTCCATGTCATGATTATATATATGTATATGACTTTAGCAAAAACAAAATAGATTTTCTAGATTCGTGTACCTTAGCCCTACTAAGTATTAACGATGCTGGAATACCCAGGTGTTGTTGCTATACCACAGAACGCATTCTCGTCCTGGTTATCCAGCAAACTGTTACAGCAACATTTTGCGTCTCTGTTACACAAACGGAACACAATTAGAAGGATGTTCATGTAAAAAACAGCCATAGATGTACTCTAAATACATAGACAATGACTTAAGCAGGCTTGTTTTCGCTCTTTTCTGGCATTTACTGTCTGACTAAGTCCACAAGTACGAGATAGTCGGGTTTGTTGCAGTGTCAGACTGTGTAAGATTGTGTCTGATAACATTTCTTTAACCTTCAGACTTCCTCGCAAGGTTACGACCGCCGGCTTGTGTCTGGGTGCCGAAGGGCAACGCTCTTTTGTCTTCGGAACTCCTTTTCATTTTTTTTATTTTCTAAGTGAGAACTTTACTCTCGGAAACGTATTATTTTCATGTAAATGTCTGCTCCAGAGATATGACTTACAGAAAACAAACTGTTTACAATTACTGTTGAAACGTACATTGGATCGGAAATAATTACTTTGCGACTCTTTTCCTTGACGTCATGCGGTTTTGCGAAAATCCGTTTCCGCAACAATTGTCCTTTGTATAATATACAAACATTTACCGGAATTTTGATGTATGCCGAAAAATGGCAATGTAATAATAAATAAAAAAAATAAAAACCTTTAGGTCTGAAGTGTCATTTCAATTATGGAAGTCAACGTTGATTTATTAAGAAATATGATTACAATGTAGTTTTGGCTTTACCTCTACGTTGTTCTGCCGATCTCCGGTAGTTAGCAGTTATGTTTGGGGAGGAACGATAAGAGAGAAAGCAGAAATACGTCATATATGTATTGTCCTCACTGTAGGGAAAGACGATTCTTTGTTTCTCTGAAGGTTAATCAAGTTTCACGAGGAAAAACGAAGATACCTGATTCCCTATTGTAAGGACAATTAATTTTTGATTATGCCGAAAAAAACTCAATAGCGCAATAGTAGAGAGGATCAGGTTGACGCGCCATTTCTATCGTCTGCTTCCGGCTGTTGCATAGATCGGGGAATCTGTACACAATGGCTACCTATATAATATGTATCTTCGGCGCTTAAATTTAAATATTGTGTATTGATTATGGGGTTAAGCGCGAATCTTTTTAGTTTAACATACACATTAGCCAGATATATATATTTGCCCGCCAGAACGATTATTTTGTCAGAATATGTATGGATCGATGGTTACGATAACTGGAAGTCGGGTCACTCTGATATCTGTTATAAATTCGGACAGTCCGTAAACAGGGTCACGCGCACTTATCGATCACTTAACATCATGTACAGGCAGATGTAACATGTCCAAGACTGACCAGCTGACCCCTTAGTCTATGTCCGGGGTATTTTAAAAGTATCCGGTGACCAAATCTCTAGGTGAAGTGTACTTGTATAAGTGCTTTACAATGCATACCAATACAATCCTATCAATTTTGCCATGGTTTAGTAATTCGTGATTTGTAAAAAGTAACAGTTTTAGTAGATATGGCCGTGAGGAATCTAGTTGCTAGTCTATAAAACAAACACCGTATACAAAAATACAGGACGTGATGACCGGAAACTTTTATTTACGCTGGACTTGGACTATGTGGTCAGCTGGTAACTTGGACTATGTGGTCAGCTGGTAATCTCTTCACTTCAGTTTCCCATAGGAAATCATTGTCAAAGTTACCAATGCTTTCTATGGGAAATTTTCAATGCCAGGTGTTTTTCTTAAGTTATGAAACTTTGATTTACTTAATTACGGACACAGTACTCTGAACTGCTGCAATGCCACTAGTGTACATGTAATACATTTTTGAATATTTGACCGTTAATTGAACATTATTCATTTGTTTTGATAATTCTGTATTACTTCAACCGGGGAAGATATTGTAGATTCAATATACACAACGGCATTTGTCGACAAGATCCATAGCTTGCTGGTCCTAAAATGAGGTTGCTATCATGCCCACAATCCGTAGATGAAAGGAGCGTCTAATTAGTGAACAGTTGTTTGGTTTCTAAGTTATATGGTCAGTAATGTGTCAGACACGTACAAAGTTGAACTGATTGTTAGCTGACCTATTAAGATATTCTTGTTGTTGAAGTGTACGTCAGATTGAGAAGACTAAAACTGCCCTTTCTGCACCCAGGAAAAGGTTTATCCTAAGTACCCTCATCGGCCTGTGCTATTGTACAAATGTCAAGTGATAGGAAAAAGTCCTCCCGAGTGGCGGTTGTTTGTTTATCTGCTAATGTAATCTGAAATTAACTACAAACAGAAAAATGTTCACGTCCCCATTGGCTAGTCATTAATAGACATAAAAGTCACTAGGACTCTTCTACAATAGAAAACGTTCATGTTGAATGAAAATAATAACGTTGTAACCTATTTCCTCCTTTGTCTAAGTAAATATTGATATCAACCCCCACCCCAATCCCCGCGCCCCTCCTCGGTCCAAATTCCCTAACCCACCCGGCACTCCCCTTTACCACTTAAGACAAGCCCCTTAATCGTGAAGAATTTTCTGGCCCCGTTCTTCTATATCTTATATACCTTATATTTGACTTTAAATAAGACATCTAAGAATTCAAAATTATAAATGTCTCGTTTTTTCTTTGTTTATTTAATATTCTAGAGACGGGCCCAGTCAAAGATTTGCCCTGTGTATGAGTGTATTTACATCTTACAACTTTCTCAATAATTGACAGGACAAAGTGAGCGTGTAAATACGGATGTCCATGAAAAGACACATCCGGTCACTTATTGTATACATCCTGTGATATCGATATCTTTGAGATCTGTGGTCAGATGGCCAGTGCGAATAGGTTGGTGTACCGCAAGAGTGCAGTCAAGAATCATTGTGTTCACGTAAAATGATTCTAAAACGATTGGAAGAGTATAATACCTCGTTTTACCACAATGAGACAAAAGTTTGCAATCACATTTTCGAAACATCTTGTCATTCTCTACAAAAAGCCAAATAAATTAAGCATTTAATTCCACCATAGGGCCATTTTGTTCATAGGATTCATAAGGGATTATTAAGGTTAAAATGATGAAAATTTGTGTCCTGAATCATGCGTAGAATTAGCGGAAAGAGAATATTATGTCTATAAAATCTCATCAAACAATGAAAATACACGACTTTTTCGCTACAACATAACTTATGATGAAACTAGCGTTCATGTTAACTTTGCCAGAATAAATATAGCCTCATTATGCGACCAATACATTTTTTGTTACATTCCGTGAAGTAAAATTCTTTTAGAAATTCCTCGAAATACTAACTTTGGATGCACCTGTTGAAATATTTAGTCTCGCTATGCAGGAATTCAACCAGAGTATTCTAATTGCACCATTACTATGGCTATCTGTATATTTATGAATCACCAGTTGTAATATATTGTCTTAGACAAAAGAACGTCTATTTTAGATGCTTAACATATCGTTGTTTCCCATTGATAAGTTCTACAAGAAAACGGGATATTGTCTGTAGAAAAAATAGAACGGAACACTTTTTGAAATTATAAATGATGCAAAACAAAAAGGATATAATTACAAAATGCAAATATCCTGGCCATTTTGCATGCCAAAAACTTACCAAATGTCTTTTTCAATGATATTAGGAAATTCCCCTTAACGGTGATTAAAAATGGTCGTTATCAAGTTTTTGTTAATTAAGTATGGATTTTTAATTTCATCTTTTTCGTTTTATTATTAAAAAGAAAATTCATATATGTACACGAAAGGGTGTCAACTATACACAATACACACGTGCGTGTGTGTATGTGTGTCATGTTGTGTGTATTGTATTGAAGATCTGTCACTGCTCCATGTGTGTGTGTATTGCAGAAATGTGACACTCCTACCTTCCCGCTGCTTACAACAATGATACTAGCAATAA
>JAULCA010048105.1:0-11007 GCA_032360845.1 Crassadoma gigantea
ATCGCTCCCCCCCCCCCCCCCCCCGCCTCCCCCTATTTTTTCATAGAATTCAAGTCCTTCATCCACTTTGTTTTTCACATCAACTTGTGTGCTTGGTACGTAATGGACTAGTAACAGCATTATATCCATCAAGATTCTTTAAAATATCTACAATATTGGCAAAGTTATGCTGAAAATCCATTTTTGACCTTTAACCTGAGTTTTTGACCTTGTCAAATGGAAAGCCGATGGCCAGACAAGGTATACGGTGACTTGATCTTCAGGCCAGGAAAGCTTAACACCAACACATCTTTAGGAATCGTCCATTCAGCAAAAATAAATCAACAAATAGAATATATTTTTTCAAGTTTATTTTTTGTCAAATTTAGGTGTACAACTTTTTTGAGACAGAGTTTAATTTGTCCATTTTTACAATAACCCTTTCACCACTGTGGACCATAATGGACTCATCGACATAAATGTATGGTAGAGTCTACTAAAGATACTTAGGGGTGAAAGGGATAACATTACATCTCTATTGGCACACACAAACAGACAAAACACCCATACTATGTACACAAGAACCTCTATACACCGACCACCTTTCTATAAGTCATTAATGATTCTCAACTTGATAACTTTGTGGAAGGCCACACTATGTCTCTCTGTAGTCAATGGAGATACTGCAAGTTTATATGTAGGAAATGGTTCAGGGTCGGTATTTAGAGGTTCTGGAGTACTAAAAGATTTCTATGTGTTCAGCCACTACACACATGTGCAAAGATACAGTCGTGCAAGAAAATTATTCCAGTACTATGATTAGCTGTCGCCATGATGTTACCTGTCCAATCAGAAACCAGTAAATTTAGACAATCCAATCGAAGAAGACAACCAATGTGACAGGTTTATTAATGTCATTAAAAGAATGTAATAAGCAAGAATTATGGAAAATAAATATCATAAACAAGTAATTACAAAAAATCTTAATTCATTTTCAATTATCCTTATGATTGTATGATGGCAACAACAGGCAGAGTTTGAGTAGAATGAACATGGACCAGAAGTCCAATAAATAGCAGACTGATATTTGAATACTTTAAAATATAGTATAAAGTAACATCTTTGAAGTTTAACACACGACAAAATTTTTCAGAGATAGACTCGGATTCCATATATAAATGGCGATTTCTATTGAGACAGTATCCAACTGGTTGCAGATTTGCCCTATATGCAAATACGGACAGATTCACTCAATATATCGGAATCTGTAGTCGATCATGCATGCACATTCTTAAAATGTTTGTCATTGATTCAGGCTAGCGTATGTGAATCAAACGGTTAGCAAGTTATGAGTATTTTCTTTTTTAAATGGATTTCATTTTCTTTGTAGAAAGCAAATAAATTTTGCCACCATCAAATGTGCATAGCATAAAAATGTTTTCTGATACTCATTCATCAAGAAATAGGAATGCGTTAAAGCATCATAATTGAGATTCTAATATAACATGATTGTCGCTTTAATATATGAAAATAATTGATATAAGCATTAAATGGCTTCAAATTTCACACATCATTTTGAAAAAAATCCAAATACTGATATATATTTACTACATAAATATTCTAATTTTGTTTTGAAGTTCTGAGCTACTCATTTTCTTTTTAATCTGATAGTATTAAAAAATATCAACAAAATTACCATATAAGCCAAAATAAGACATGCAAAAAATCTATTTCTGAAAAAAAGCACCATAGCAAATTGAATCTATAATGAAAAATCTAAAATAAACACAAGGACAACAGCACTTGATAATATACCCCTAGATCAAAGGAAACGGACAAAAAATGTAACCAACATCTTTAAATGATCCTTTTATGTCAGAAAACATAAGGAATTCCTGATGGGGAAGCTTTGAAAAAAAAACACAAAATATGTGTGTTCTGTTACAAATTGTTAAAACAAAACGTGGATCAAAACAAAGCTAGCCGTTTGTAAAACAGCCCGTGGATACACCAGAGACACAGTGTAATATATACAAATATAGATATATGACAAATTTTTATACATATTTCATATTCAATTTGGTCCCTCATTTGTACTTGAGAAGGAAGTAGAAGCAACAAGTTCACTTATATACATATAAATTAACAGTAGTTTATACACATGGCAGGAAAATTATCAATCACAGGTGTTTAAGGAAATATATGGCAGCTTTTAGAAGATATTTACAAATATATATCTAAATTTGTTTACAAGTTGTAACTCAACCAGTTACCTTAATTCATTCACCCCTGAACTTTCATAGCGAAACTAATCCAACCTTTGAATTGGAAGAGTTCAAATGTGTCTTTAGGGGTAAATGAGTTAGAGGGTAGACATCATGGAATCTTGTTAAGCTATTGTATCTGTAATAAGCGCATGCTCGGAAATAAGCCCGCCCTCCTGTAAAACAGGTATAGTTCATATAAAACGTCTGAAAAATATCAAACTTGAGTATAAGTCAAGGTGTCCATGTCCCCAAGTTTTTATTCTGGACTAAACCTCCTGGACTTTTTAAAGGTAAATGTGATGCTTTGGTGCTTCATCTAGACATTTTGTATCGGAGAGTAACAAAAAGGGAGGTAACACCATTTTGTGTAAAATCCTGGTCAATGTGAAAATATTCACTGGAAAATAATTCTTAACAATACTCTTCTTAAAACAAGTTTCTACAAACACTTCAGATTCACAATATCCAGGAATGGGATCGAGATTTGAATATAACAGCATAATCTAACAAATTTTTCATCTTTTAACCACAAAATTAAAAAAAAAAGATCAAATTCTGCTAAATTCAACAACAAAGTACAGGAATGTATATCGAATGTTGTTAGGAAGATTTAACTTTTCAAACTGCCCTAAAGACAACTTACAACAATAACACATCCAAATTAGGAATTCGACTTTAAAAAATATATTCTGATGGAATGACATTTTTAATATTTGGTCCATTATTTGAAAAAAAATTCTTCATCTTGAGAATGATTTGTCTCCTGATAGAATGTTTTTTAAATCTTTGGGATCATTGAAATCATGTTGTCATGACCTGATGCAAGTAATTATAATTAGAACATCTTTATGGTGAAAAGCCACAGAAGAAATCTCATATAAGTTATCATGACTAGTGCAAATATTTTAACTGCCAACTTCAAAAAATAAATTACGATGATATTTAAATGCAGAGACGGTGTGCTGACGAATGACAGTTTGTTCTGTCTATAAATAGATGAAAATGTCCTTTATACTGTCCATTTTTAATCACTCTCTTACGATGAACAAGCCAGTTGAGTTGGGGTCGGAGAACGCTTAACAAACTCGCTTTCTGGTAGAACAACACTGTTGTAAAAACCATTTTGGATGGGAGTTGTCTTCCCTTCCTCATTGTTATTTGATAAGATTTGTTGATTGAGACAGATTTTCTTCATATGAGGCTCATCAGGTTCTTCCATATCTGCCTCCATGTCCGAATCGTCCTCGGCCATGTCAAGTTTATCAGTACGATCCATTTGATGGTCGAGGAGTGGATGCTGCTGGATTTCACCATTCAAAATCCCATGCGACAGTCCCGAATCGGTTGCCTTTCCAATGAAGTTACGAATCTCAGAGAAGTAAGATTCATCTTTCTCGTCAAGGTCGGGTTCATTGATTGGGGAGTCTATCACGTTAGGGCCTTCAGATTCATGCTTCTTAAGATGGCGGTCAAGATTCGTCTGCTGGCCAAAGCAGCGATCGCACAGTGGACATTTGAATGGCTTTTCTTTATTGTGAATATTCCTCACATGTCGCTGGAGATTGGAGGAAATGCTAAAGGATCGTTCGCAGTATTTACATTTATATGGCTGTTCACCTGTGTGGGTTCTCAGATGACGGGTCAAATTGGCCGATCTTGGAAAAACCTTCCCGCAGAACTTACAGGAGTAACGTTCCTTTAATTTGTTGGCAGGATATGAAAATTGCTCTGGAAATTTGTCCATTTTAAGAACAGGAGACAAAGTTTTGTCCATGTTTTCTGGTTTCATTCCAAACGGACTAATATGAGTGTTTACAAACGGAGAACTTGTAATTGGAAATCTGGCATATGGCATATACCTTGCATTTTCTTGCAGGCACTGGCTAAATTTTTCCTTGTCCATGCGCAGAGTCTGCTCATACAGTAGCTGATTGGGGAATTGTGGGTATGCATAGTGAAGCTTTGACGATGGTTCTGAAGTCATCACCGGCGACTTCATTTCTCCAAAAATGTGTGTTTTTCTTGTGTCGATGGGGCTGATCTCCTTGGGAACCTTCTGTGTGAGGTCCAGTGGCTGTTCACCTGGTGCCTCTGATGACTTCTCCTTCAGTTGAGAGGACAGGTCTGGCGAGGACACAGCAGACTTGCTCGATTTTGACAGATCAAATGGAGTGTCCTGTTCGTCATGGGACTTCTCCAGTACAGGGCTCCTGGTGGATGTTGACCTCGGAGACATTGCCTGGGAGACAGATTCTGATTGAAATTTAGACGGAAGAAAGCCAACAGGTCTTGGGGATTCCATTAAGATAGGTTTCCGATGACGTCGTACACTACTTTCACTCTCGGCATCAGAAGCTGAACTACCATCATGCTCACTTGAAGAACTCAGGGGAGAGTCACTTGGCTCTGACCCAACAGAGTTTTTTCGGAATCTCTCTTCTTTCACCATTTCTGGCTCGGATGAAAGAGGCCTTGGTGAAACTCTTGGGATAAAAGCTTTGCCCTCAGGACTTGTGGCATGGCCAAGTTTAGATGGGTTCGATGGCGACATTGGCGAGCTCAGGGATCCAAAAGGAAGATGAGATCCAGGGAACACTGGATAAGAAGCTCCGAGTGGAGGGTAGAAAGGGTAGGGAGGGCGGTACATCCCCATTAACAGGGCAGGGTTTAAAGTACCAGCTGGATTTCCGGCGTTATGCAAGCTCATTGGTGTAATCTTGTCGGCAGAGAATGGCATGTGCATGCCGTTGCGGAGAGCTCCCTCACAGAAGCGCTTGTGCTTACTTAGCGAGGTGACAGTTGAGAATGCCTGGCCACAATCTTTACATTTAATCTGTTGACGGCAATCAGCATGCATCCTCTTGTGGCGACAGAGGTTGGAGAATTGTGTATAGGCCTTTAAACATACTTCGCACTGAAACGGCTTTACGCTACTGTGGATGTGCTGGTGTTGTTTCAGACCGCTTGATGTCGCAAATGTTTTCCCACATTCTGTGCAAGCATGACAGCGTGCCCCAACATGCTGGGCCCGGATGTGGCGCTGAAGGTTACTAGGGTCTGTGAAGATTTTATCGCAGTTTTCACAGTTGTAACGTTTCCCGGAATCATGGGATATCTGGAAAACAAAGAAAATATTATGAAATTAAAGAAAACATATAGAAATGCATTTAACCATAACACAAGTCTTAAAAATAATGTAATATATTGAAATTAATATAAAACCACCAATAATGAAATTTATAAAACAGTTTTTAATCTTTAAAAAATCTTAAATAAATAGTTCGATAAAGATTGTTTCGGGTAATTTCTTATATATTAACTCATTCAATCCTGAAAATTCATAATGAACTCTTCCAACCACTGAATTTGAAGAGTTCAAATGTGTCTTCAGGGGTAAATGAGTTAAAAATGTTTTCCAACAGCCATGTAGAAAGTTTTTATGTAAGATTACAATAACTTAGATGACTTATTAAATAATCATTAGTTAAATGTTTACCTGGTGACGAATTAGGTTAGACCTCCACTGGAAGCTACGGGGACATTCCTCACATTTAAATTCTCCCTCCATCGAATCGTGCTCAGCAAGATCATCTCCGTCATGTAGACTGAAAAATATTAAAAATAAAAATCTATTAAAATCATGCCTTAAATAAAAATAAAAAATAAAATATAGTGCAAAATAAAAATATCTGGCAAACTCATTCACCCTGAAGACACATTTGAACTGTTCCAATTCAAAGGTGGAATAGTTCATTATGAAATTACAGGCCTCAGTGGGTGAATGATTAACATGGTAGTCGGTAGTGGAGGTCAGATATGTATATATGTATGTATATGTACAGAGCTGATGAAACGTAGAAAATAAAATGTCCATCCCTTCAAACACGACATAAGCCATATTTGTTGAAATTGAAACCCTTGCACTTGTGTCAAAGACAAGCACATAGCGTACCATCAATACATTGTAAAGTACTTAATATAGGAGTAAAACCTGTGATTACACGTAGACATGCGACTCCGACAAAGGAGCTGTGATTCTCACAGTTCCAAACTATATCTGTGTGGTAGGGTGTTTCCTTTTCGTTGAAGCTGGGGTCAGTGGAGGCCATGTTCTAACGTTACAAAGAATTTTATCATTATTTTTTACAAGGCATCTTTAATTAGGTTTTGGTGAACCAGGAAATATCTGACAATCTTAACCAATTCTTCCGATCTCCACTGACACAACTAATTTTAAATATGATACAGACCCGACTTTTGTGTCTTCTTGCAAATGTATATCTCTAATTGACGCTTATAGAGTTACAGATAAAGTACTTACAAAAGAATTGTATCTTTCTCTCAGAGAGAGATACCACTAATTCTGCTTGCCCTTAGACCTTTCTTTGTACTTAATGCTACTGATTTTTATCGTAATAGCTGAATACATTTTGTTACTTAACCGACAACAAAATGTCAGTGATGTCACAAAAAAATTTAATTAAATTGATTCCAACTAATGGCTCATTTAAGAAATTGTGAAATCATCTAAGCTAAAATAAAAACCAACACTATTTATCACATTTTGATAAATGTTTAAATCCTTTGTGGGGAAAATCAATTTGTTTTATGATAAATAAATAAACAACTTTTTATTTTCAATGAGAACAAAATAGATTTTTTTTTTTTTATGATAAATAAATAAACAACTTTTCATTTTCAATGAGAACAAAATAGATTTTTTTTTCCATAAATGACACTCTTTTTTTTTTTACATAAATGACACTCTTTGCTCAATGCTTTAATAAATGACAATAATGATTTTATGGAGTAATTGTAGTCAATGATGAAGTTAATCTATTTTGCTAATTATCATGGGCGTCACAAAAACTAGATCTATATCTTGTACATAGTACATCCTGTTTATTCCAAGTATCATCACAATCAATTAAATATATGATTGGACTAGTATCGCGGAACACAACATATTATTAATTGTTATTTGCTATTCCAGACCAGGAAATGAAAGTTTAAACTGGACAAGTATACAAATATTACGTCTAACTTGGGAAGTTTTTTTAACGCTATTAAATCATCTGAAACGACTTACACCTGTACAATTCAAATATGATAAATATACAGATTTAGGAAACACCTCAAAAATAAATTAATCTTCCTCAGTTTCGTTGCAAATACAGACAAATTCTTGTTTGAATCTTTATTCCATGTGATTTTTTATGATGAAATAAAGCCAACGCCCTATACGGAAAAGACACACAATCATTATACACCGAATGACATTATTGAAAATTGATTTAAATCCCAAGCTTTTATCTGATCAGGATGACACGAATGATTCTTGATTTATGTCGATATGCAGGTGCCTGATACTTGAAATGAATTTTATAATATTGATTTTAGACATAAACGAGTACATCAGGAATTACTACATTTGTTTCAAAGGATTCGAACGAAAGATATCGGTAACAAAAACCACTCAACTTGGACAGATATGTCCTGTTACTCTTAAACCAAATCAAACAAAACAGATTTTTCCGTATTTGTATAACAGATTAAATGATCTATCGTACTGATTTTTATCACTCAAAATCTGATAAATTTTGCATCTAATTTCTCTGTCGTACTTGTGGAATATTTGCAATAGATATAAACCAATCGTTAACATACAAATGTCATTTGTCCATGGTAATGACATGCACAGCAAGCAATAATAAAAAATTACGAAATATATAGATATGCACTTTGTCACAGATAAGAGTTATTCCTTTGACTATATTTAAACAGTATGATTCCTTAAAACTGCAACATGTGATATAAAAACTGGTTTTCCTGAACTGAAGAGCTACTTGAAATAAAAAAGCCCTTTGACGTTTCCAGGTTTTAAAACAAGCTGCTTAAGAAAAATTACACAACATTTTTACCTGTTCTTGAGATGAGACTGTCTTATCACTAAAACTAAACTTCACTGTCCTGTCATATCAAATATCAAAATATCCTGTGAATTTTAACTTTTTTAAACTACACAAAATTGTTTTCAATATCACTTAACTGACTTTTAATTACAGGTTTAAAGTTTTTGAATTTTGAAAAAACAAGTTCTATTTAGATTTTTTTTAATAAATGATTTTAAAAAAAAATTAATTATTGATGAAGATAATTACCTTGTGCTTTCATCCTCTGACCGGCTGTACTGGTCGGAATTGGTTTCGTGTAATTGCAGATTCTGCTTGGGACAAGACAGGGCCTGGTGATGCTTCAAAGTCACCATACTGCTGAAAATTTCGTCACAGTCAGAACATTTGTAGTTAAGATCTCCTGAAAAATACAAAAACAAGACAAAACATGAAAGAAGGAAAGAAGAAAAACAAGAAATGAAAACTCAGAAGGATTGAAAAATAAGATGAAAAATGAAATATTTTTGATTTCCTTCCCATAAGAATTACTTTGATTTTGTGGATATGTTGAATGAAAACAACCCATGTGAAAATAAATCCCGACGTTTGACCACTTAACTTGATAATCATGTTCCCCTTTCCTACTCAGAAGAAATTGTCCAATAAAAATCAAATCCATTTCTACGAGATAAAGATGGCTGCCGATTTGTGACAATTACCCCCATTATTAGTAATCTATTGACTATAAACCTGTACCTCGAGGCATAATTATTTACCAATAAACCTTAAACCTTGTGGTCTGATCTCACAAGGAAAACGTTCTCCTAAACATTCAAAAGTGATCCCTGCATACATTGTCTTGTGTCCATTTTAGCCATTATCTGTAAAACCCCCAACTTAAGTGGTTAAGAAGCTGTCGTCAATAGCTCAGGTGAAAATTAACCTATGATCGCGTCAAATACACCACTGTAGCAGTTGGACATTGTGCTTCGGATGAGCCATAAAGATAGCAGAAACCCGGATGGCACACAATAAAACTATCGTCTCAACTTCTTCTTGGGACAAATTTTAAATCTAAGTCAACAAAGATGACTATTTTACAGCCATGATCTCATCCTAGATGAACATATGGTCATACTTGGAAATGTTGTAAAACCATATATCTCTCCCGCAAACAAACTTCACAGCACACAGATGCACTTTTTAGTGTCTCTATTAAATAGAGATACCGTATTTGAAGTATATTGTTAAACGGCTTTGTCAAACTTATAAAAAAGGAAGATTTATTGTGTTTCCGATAATAAACGTCTCTCGAAGCTATTGCCGTTTCTTTGTATCCTCCTACCTTTGTCAAACCCGCTACCTATCATAACTATGGCAACAATTTGTGAGTAAATAATCTTATCATCTAATTCAATTTAGTAAAAATCTTCTTTAATTAATGAGAAATTAATTCAGACAACTAAAAAGCTAAATGGTGTTCGCAACATCATATTTTCCGCTTGATAAGGTGGAAAAATGGAGCGAAATTTATTTCTTTTAAAGAAATGAAACTTTTGTATAATAAAAATTGTATCTATAGGCCGGGGACAGCTTTATCTAATAATAAAGAATGCGGCTGACACAATACCATTCAACAGATGAGATACAAAAAATTATATTAAGATTTCAGATCCAATTTAATTTACGTCATCTTTCCATTACAGTATCAAGAGTGCAGCTGGCTAGGTTTGAGCGTGGAGTACGACTTTTGTTCCAGCACAACTTCACAGTCAGCTGATCAACAACCAACACAAGTAGAGCAGATTACATTTTCTCATTGTCTGCACGAGCCATCTTCATGATTTTATACAGATAAGAGTTTTGATAGAGAGACCCAAAGCAGATGAACTTAAACTTTATGAATAGACGCTGCAAAAATAAATAATAGGGATGAAGAAAATGTTGGTCTAACGGTTTTAGTGAAAGCAGGTGTCACGCCGACCTTATATGTATCAGGAACCAGGTTTTTTATAAAGTTTGGCTTTCACAGGATAAGGTCCTCATTGCAGAACCCTTTTGTCTGCAGAGATCACAAAAGACAAGATGGCAGGCATCTGCTGCGAAGAGTGTGGACTAGCGAAAAAATTAACAATAGCAAAAATCAGGTACGGCACACGACTGTTTGTATGAACGACAGACTGAGGGAGGTTTTATTAGAATATACGGGGAAAGGCTGTACATATCCATTAGGCGTGGAGTGTGTCTCAGAATGACAAACAATTTTCACAAACATCTTGATATCAGCCCCTGGTTGTGTAAATTTAAAAACATACAATAGAATTGACATTTTGAATTAGAGATGCGTCCAGCAGTTAAAAAGGGCGATATAATTGTCCACTAAATGACGTAAAAATGAGTTTTTGGATGTAATCATAGCCTTTTGGGTTTGTCAATAACGGGTGGAGCTATTAAAATGAGACGTTGTCAAGATATTATTACAAATAAGATCGATGTGAAGTGACAACCCTCCAGCCACATATTGTACACAAAGTCAACTCACATTTAATTACATCATAATATAGCTAAATAGCTAAAAATATTTCAGTAAATTTAAAAAATAAATTAACATTACCCCGGTTCCTGGAAAAATAAAGTTTGAAATATAATCTTGAAATTTTGTAAATATTATACAAAGCAAGAGATATTTATTTTAATCTTTTGATTGTTAACTTTCAAAAATTAAGATTAGATTAAACAAATCATTTAAAAAAATATATATAATAATATAATTACAAAAACATAATATTTCCCCCCCCAAAACTAGTGCAATAATGGTGTTTTACAAGTGCCATTGGTTTAATGACTTAGCCACTTTGCATTGGTCA
>JAULCA010048438.1:0-17736 GCA_032360845.1 Crassadoma gigantea
ATCATATAAGTAAATAAAATGGGAGCAATGATAATGCTATCATTACAGATCGAATACATCTATTAGGT
Organism: Crassadoma gigantea; assembly: GCA_032360845.1. NCBI lineage: Eukaryota > Metazoa > Mollusca > Bivalvia > Pectinida > Pectinidae > Crassadoma > Crassadoma gigantea. The sequence continues at coordinate 69 of JAULCA010048438.1, forward strand.
AATTCCAGTAATGATAAAAAATCTTTTGTTGTTCTCAATTGACTTGATTTGATTATAAACATTCATTGGTTTATTAACTTAATATACATAAACGACATTTTTATGGCTCGAAAACATAGATAAATGCATATCTGATGTAGTTAATTTTCTGTCAACTACATCGCTTTGTAATACTCAATGTTCTGTTTTCATCATAAATGTATGTACAAATGACCCTTGATTTTTAATATCTCATCCAATTCAATATTTCATACACGAATTCAAACGTATATACGATGTATGCTTTTGATTCAGGCATTATTGACATTAAATAAATTGGTCTTTATTGCTGCTGTTCAAATATCTTAAAAACATTTAATCATTTATTTCATGCTTATAATGCAATTAGACTGTTCGCAAATTAAAATTATCAAAAAGTGAAAATAAATATTTACAATAAGATTCATCAGTTTGGAAATATATGATATAAAAAATTATTTACTTTCAACACAGACAATTTACGTATGAAACTTACCAAGTCATAGCTTGACAAATGGACCAGTCGGTCTTGAAACGCTGTGACACGTTAAATACGTACATTGTCTGTCTGGGAATCAAAACTTTGATATCAAATTAAGTGTTTTTTTCCTTGTTTTTTAATTTATCGTAGGAGACGCTTGAAGATTTGATCAAATCAGCTAATATTAAATTTCATAACTCTTATATTTTAACAAAAAACCTTCTGCTATTTTGAGTTAGTCGGCCTATTACGTCATTTTTTCTATAAAAATGGATTAGTTTTGTAAGATTGGATAAGATTTTATATGTCACACATATACATATACATATATACATATACGAAATACATTGAATAATAATGAACACTGTTTGTGTCCAGATAACAATTGTCTTCCCCTTCTTCACTTGCTCCTGCATTTTAATTCACAGCGGTTAACAGCATTCAATTACTTAAAAACCAAAATATAACTTTAAATCACACATTTACCAACGCCGAAATGACCACTTGACATTGCCTCTATCACAACATTATACTTGACTAACGAAAATCCGGATCACAAACAATACGCAAAAGACATTCAAAATACGTCTGGTAAGACGCAAAAATGGGATATGGAGTTATTTCTAGTGAATTAATGAATAAAAGACAACGTTAAAACAGCTAATGTGAATTTGAATCGTGTTTGAAAAAGAGCTATACACGCAAACCTTACATGTAATTTCAAATTCTCGATCATTACAGTTAATATCTGAATTGGAACAAAATGCTTCAATTTGAGGTTTTTAATGTTGAAAATAATGAATGGTGGGTGTTTCAGTTCGTAGTCGTTTGTTTGTATTTGACCCCTCTGTTTATTTTTGTTTTATTTTCTATTACTGCGTTGCTTATATCTGCTGACCGCTATTTTTTATGTCATGGCGTAATATTCCTTCGTTCTACTCTTGTCATATTCTGGTATAAAGATTACAATAATGACTACTTTTAATCATTTTACGTCATTAAGAGCAAATGTAGGAAAACGAATATCAATATATTGAAAAACACACCAAATTAGGATCAGCTACTTTGTCCAACAATAGCTTGACAACCTCGGTATGGCCTCCGTGTACTGCTACGTCCAACGCAGGATGCTGGGTAAAAATAAACATCATAGGAGTAAATAAAATGAGAGTTAAGGATTGTGTTATCACTACAGACCAAAAACATCTTTCAGGAAAATACTGTTATTTTGAAAATGTATTCGTTGCTGTCAATTTACTTGATTTGTTGATAAACATTGGCTTATAACCTTGATATACATAAACGACATTTTTTTTAGACTAGAAAACATAGATTAATGCATATTTGATATAGTCAATTTTCTGTCAACTTCATTGCTTCGTAATAATCAAGTATGTACAAATGACCCTTAATTCTTAATATTGTAAAAATTAGGGAAGATTCCACTTTAGGTTCCAACCTTTTATTTAGTAAATACAGAAAAGACCCTACAATGTAAAGGAATAAAATACATATAATTATCTTATCTCACAAACAGTTGTCAATTACTATTTGATATCTACCACAATTTCATTTTAGCTTAAATGACACACATACATTACATAAATATATTTACCATGAACCACGATATTCAATATCTGGACATACAAATCAGTAAAGCGATATGCTGTTTTTTTGTTACTTGATGTAAAACTTAATGCTTATATATAACATTTACATATCTTAACATGATTATTATGACACCTACCCTGACAATGGGGAAAGTGTCATGTAAGACTTTCGTCTGTTATACAGGACAATATTTATACTGCAAATATAATAAACAACTAATAAGGCATTGCTATTTATTATAGATCACCTTACGATACATTAATTATAAAGACAACTGAATTCATCCAACATTAAATGTCCTTGATCAAAAAAAGGACTTCATATATATATAAATAATCGTTGTTAACATATAATTTGATTTTAAAAGGTTTATACTAAATTGTTACAATAAAAGTGTTTTAATTGCACATATTGCACGTATATATTTTTGCAGGTACCTACCTCTTATGATCGTTATAAAAACACAACGTTATCTGTCCGTCTTTCGGCAACGATTGCCTCCGTTTGAATCTCGCCAAACACGGAAAAAACTTCACCACAAACAAGAACGAGACAACACATGGACACATATATCAATGACGTCACAATGACTGGGCACAGGTTTTATTTATTTAATGAGTGGTTAATAATACAACCAACGGTAAACGCGGTAAAAACACAGACAGATGGAACGGCATTAAAATCAACCCTATAACATCCTTCCCCTGCTAGGAAAAGGGACGTCATCGTCACTTAAATGATACAAGTATGATGAACGTCAAAGCGATCATAATTACAACATAATGATGACGCAAGTAAAAAATAAAAATATAACAATTGCTACAGCTAGACAACAATACCAATATAAGCAAACTAAGTTGTGTACTTTATTTGTTGTAAAAGGTTTGATGACATTAGTATAACATCTGGGGAAATTCCGGAAAACACACCTTGCCTTGCTAAACTTTCCAGTAATCCCGCTTTAAGTTTCCACGGATCCATATTTGCCCGTGTACTCTTGACTCCTCCCATCAAGAATTTCCCAGACGCTTGCCATTGGGGTGGTCTTGACAGTCGCGTTGATCTTCTGGGAAGAGGTACTGGTACGGGACGCTCTGACACAACACATTCCTCTTCTCTAGGAGAATCTTCATTGTCCAAGACATCATCAGTTGTGATGACAACTGTGTCCTGACCCTGATCACCAGTAGATGCCACTTCTGACTTTGGAACATCTTCGTTATTGGTATCATCTGCTGGTCCTCCCTCCTCAGTAGAGAACTGGTCGTCACCAGGCGGACCAGTGGCAGACACTGGAGAGTCAAGATCGTCATCTGGTTCCTGTGTTTCCGTATCGCCTTCATCACCATCTGACTCTAAACTGCCAGCTGTACAAGGCACCAATGCACCAATATAACATCTGAATCTTCATTGTCAGAGTCAATTGAATCTGCAAGGGTTAAGTCCGGTTTTTCCCTGGAAGGATGAACCTTACTAACTGGATCATTCGCGGGCATCGAGGCACGTGGAACGTATCCTATGGGTAATAAAGTTGTTCCGGTGTAAGGTTCTGGTCCTTCCTTCTGTTAATTCTGGTTTCACAACAAATACTGGAAAAGTAGGGTTAGGCTGTTTAACCACAGTATAGGCATCCTCTTCCCAAAGATATCCCAGCTTGTGCTTCCTATCGAAGGCGAGCTTTTTTACTAATACTAGATCTCCGACCTTGACAGGTGCTCCTCTGACCTTGAGGTCGTTATGCGCCTCCTGCCGCCTCTTAGCTTTCGACAGCATCTCAGATGCCAAGTCGTAGCTAAAGGTGAGTCGATCCCAAAGATCCTTCGTGTAGTCGGAGAGGTTCTGCTCTTTCTTAACAAGCCAACCTAAACCAAACACCATGTCCAATGGTAGACGAGGCTCTCTTCCAAACATAAGATAAAATGGTGAAACTTTAGTGGACTCATGACGGGTTCAATTATAAGCATGCACTAGGGAGGGAATATATGCCTTCCAATCCTTCTTTTTCTCTGGCTTCAAAGTTCGGAGCATGTTAATAAGAGTACAGTTAAACCACTTTGTGATTCAATTTCCCATAGGATGGTATGGTGTGGTATGAGACTTTTCCATCCCAAGTATGTCACACAGTTCAGCTAAACCTTTGCTTTCGAAGTTTGGGCCTTGATCGGAATGAAGTCTTCTTGGTATGCCATGATGGATAATAAAATTGTTGTACAATGTCGCAGCTGTTGTCTTTGCAGTTTGATCACGAGTTGGGAACGCCTACGCATATTTGGTGAAGTAATATGTGACAACAAGCACATTAGCAAATCCTTCTTTACATGGCTCCAAAGAAAGTACGGGACGCTCTGACACAACACATTCCTCTTCTCTAGGAGAATCTTCATTGTCCAAGACATCATCAGTTGTGATGACAACTGTGTCCTGACCCTGATCACCAGTAGATGCCACTTCTGACTTTGGAACATCTTCGTTATTGGTATCATCTGCTGGTCCTCCCTCCTCAGTAGAGAACTGGTCGTCACCAGGCGGACCAGTGGCAGACACTGGAGAGTCAAGATCGTCATCTGGTTCCTGTGTTTCCGTATCGCCTTCATCACCATCTGACTCTAAACTGCCAGCTGTACAAGGCACCAATGCACCAATATAACATCTGAATCTTCATTGTCAGAGTCAATTGAATCTGCAAGGGTTAAGTCCGGTTTTTCCCTGGAAGGATGAACCTTACTAACTGGATCATTCGCGGGCATCGAGGCACGTGGAACGTATCCTATGGGTAATAAAGTTGTTCCGGTGTAAGGTTCTGGTCCTTCCTTCTGTTAATTCTGGTTTCACAACAAATACTGGAAAAGTAGGGTTAGGCTGTTTAACCACAGTATAGGCATCCTCTTCCCAAAGATATCCCAGCTTGTGCTTCCTATCGAAGGCGAGCTTTTTTACTAATACTAGATCTCCGACCTTGACAGGTGCTCCTCTGACCTTGAGGTCGTTATGCGCCTCCTGCCGCCTCTTAGCTTTCGACAGCATCTCAGATGCCAAGTCGTAGCTAAAGGTGAGTCGATCCCAAAGATCCTTCGTGTAGTCGGAGAGGTTCTGCTCTTTCTTAACAAGCCAACCTAAACCAAACACCATGTCCAATGGTAGACGAGGCTCTCTTCCAAACATAAGATAAAATGGTGAAACTTTAGTGGACTCATGACGGGTTCAATTATAAGCATGCACTAGGGAGGGAATATATGCCTTCCAATCCTTCTTTTTCTCTGGCTTCAAAGTTCGGAGCATGTTAATAAGAGTACAGTTAAACCACTTTGTGATTCAATTTCCCATAGGATGGTATGGTGTGGTATGAGACTTTTCCATCCCAAGTATGTCACACAGTTCAGCTAAACCTTTGCTTTCGAAGTTTGGGCCTTGATCGGAATGAAGTCTTCTTGGTATGCCATGATGGATAATAAAATTGTTGTACAATGTCGCAGCTGTTGTCTTTGCAGTTTGATCACGAGTTGGGAACGCCTACGCATATTTGGTGAAGTAATATGTGACAACAAGCACATTAGCAAATCCTTCTTTACATGGCTCCAAAGAAAGAAAATCCATGCACACTAATTCAAGTGCATGAGAAGTATGGATTCCAACCATAGGCGCACGCTCATTCCTTGAAGTTTTTGCTTTGATACAACGTGGGCATTCACTAATCCATTCCTCTACACCCTTCGTCATGTTAGGCCAGTAGAATTTGTCGCGAAGAAGAGATAGGGCTCTGTCCCTTCCAGGATGTCCAATGTCATTATGAAGTCCTTTCAAGGCTTTCTTGATATAGACTGAGGGTAAAACCAACTGGTAGTGATCTCTATTGACTTCCTTAAAAGAACTCCACGACACTTTGTCAAGCTATTAACAACCTTGAACATCTGAGAATTTCCTTTCGTCATAGGAAAATCACGACGATTAGGCTGCTTGTATTTGGAAACCAACAGCATCCATGGTCGTAGCAATACATCCTGACGTTGGGCTCTTCTTCTATCCTGTGATGTCATCCTCTCCGATTCACACACACTGGGATCCTTTAGCACATCAACAACTTGTGCAGGAGAACACAGAGTTTCCACATATGACCTGGGAGTAGTGATGGACTGGTTAACTGCATGTACATAATGCATTGTGATTGTAAGACTGGATAGTGCGTATGCATCAGTGTTGATTTTGCCTGGACGATAATGAATATTAAAATCAAAAGCAGCCAACGCAGAAACACATCTGTGTCCACTGACATCTCGCTTCGCTGATGTTAAAACGTATGTTAAAGGGTTGTCATCCGTAAAAAACGTGAATCGTTGTCCATACAAATAGTCTCTAAATTTCTCCGTTACAGCCCATTTCAACGCCAAAAGCTCTAATTTATGGGCAGGGTAGTTCTTCTCGGACTTGGAGAGTCCTCTACTAGCAAACCTTATCACGCGTAGGCTGTCATCCTGACGCTGATACAGGACTGCTCCTAATCCCTGTCCACATGCGTCGGTATGAAGCACAAAGGGTTGGTTGGGCTGCGCATAACCAAGTACTGGTGGTATTGACAAACACTCCTGAAGCTTTTAAAAGGCTTGGGTCTCAGCTTGGCCCCATTTCTAGTTTGAATCCGATATCTTCTTGGTTTTATTTCGCCCTTCAACCTTGGCACAGGCTCATATCCTGGCAAAGTCTTTGATGAACTTCCTGTAATATCCAGCGAAGTCCAAAAAAGCACGAACCTCCTCTCGAGTCGTGGGCTCTTGCCAGTTAATTACCTTCTCGATTTACTAGGGTCAAAATGAAATTCCCTTCTCATAAATCATATGTCCAAGGTAAACAGCTCTCCTTTGGAAAAACTTGCATTTCTTCGGAGACAATTTCAAGCCACTTTCTCTCAATCTATGAAGTACCTTTTTCAGCCGACGAAGATGTTCCTCAAAGGAATCTGAAAAGATTATCAGATCGTCCATGTGATGGACGGATGATTTCTTTGTCAAAAAGAGTATGGAGGTGGTTGTTTACCTCCTCATACATGGATGGTGGTATTCTCCTATGTCTCTGCTTGATAGGAGTCGCGTAATGCATATCTACCATGTGTTTCACTGCATTCAAAACCAATATCCTTGTCATTCTTGAAGAAGATATCCTGAAACGACATGATGAGGTGTCTCCCTTTCTCAACTTCAGTAGATGAGAGGATGTCTTTATCAATCTCAATCTTCTCCATCAAGTTCTCTATTTCCTCTTCTTCATCCATTTGATTTTCCTTGTCTAGGATGGTGACTGGTGATTCTTCACAAAGTAAAGCTCAGGGTGACACAGATATGCACCTGCTGGTGGTGTTAGTAAGCTCCACATCAATATTCAGATTACCATCGTAGTGGTAAGAAACCAAACCAGAAGTTATGTCTAGACTTTTTGATGTAATGCAGCCCTCGGCTGGCTGGACGATTGTACAAGTTGGCTGATAAGTTAGTTTTCTATCCAAGTAAGTCTTTCCCTTCACGTGGGTATTAGGCTTCACGTTGATAACCTTATCCTCAGCACATTTCAGAACTCCAAGACGGCAATTTCTCCCATGAAACTCCTTTTCTCTAAGTGAAATGCACCTAAAAGTAAAAAACCAAGGTGTAAACAAATCTGCACTTTGTAAAACACGAGCTCCATTCCGCTTATGACACTTGTCCATAAGTATGGTTAAAACATTAGTGCCCACAAAAACTGTTACTTTAAAGTTGTAGTCACTGTCAGATACATCTAGTAGAATACACTCCTGTACATGAGTAACAGACAATCCTGGCAAATCCACACTAACTTCTACGTTTCCCTGATAGGGTTGTGGTTTACCATCCGCACATTCTACATTTAAAATTCAATCAAGTGTTTACACAGGTAAATGTGATATGTGTGAGCGATAAAATGATTCTCCAACTGTAGATACTGTTGAGCCGGTGTCGAGTAGTGAAGTGATCCTTTGTCCAGCAATAAGAATCTCAACCTCATTGGATGAGCCAACAAGTTGAACACCTTCCTGTGAATCTCTGGAGACTGCGTTGATGATCCAGCCTCACTTTACATCCCAGTTGCAAATGTCGATATTGGCCGCAACGCCAACACTACGGTTCAGCATAACAATCATCCGGATCGTTTCTACTCGAAGTACCTTTAGACCCAGTATGGTGATCTTTCTTTTTCGATGGTTGCTTTCTCAATTCCACCTTCAATTCATTGTAGTTTTGAATCAACTCGTACTTAGTAACAGATCTTTCCTGCAAAGGTGACTGAAGTCTTTTCAAGAAACGCTTATGAAACATCTGGTTACGCTTCTCCATGGGCAGCATCTCACATCTTGATACCTTCATAAGGATGTCCTCTAGCCTGCAACCCTTAGTGGCAACATCTTCACTTTCCTCCTGATGAGCACTAAAGAACTTTCCAAGAAGGGCCTTATGGTCCTCTACCACACCGAAGTTAGTTTCAAGGTGACTGATTAGATCACTGATGGATGCCTGAGGTCCAAGTCACATTGCTATCATACCTGTATTTCCACGTAATGAACTTCTGTTTACCCTAAACACTATTTCCTTAGAAACCAACTTATCTCGCAGTAAACAGTCAACATCGTATTTATATAACTCATACGGAACTTCACCCTTTGAGGTAGGATATCCACTAAAAATGGTAACCAAGGTGGCTGAGTTAAGACACGTTCCTTGGTTTGAAGTGATGTGGCTGCAACCTTGGATCCCTCTACCTCTTGCTTTGGACGTGCTCCAGTTGATGCCACATATTCAAACATCAACTGTTTAAAGTCCTCTGCTGAGTCACACTTCGGGGTTCATCCCATCTCCTTACACACAAAAGTCCAAGACAGCTACTCAACCGAAAAAGTATCAAATCAATAGAAATATTTCCAAAATACTAAGAAGTCCAATGCTTTACATACCTAAAGCATGAAAATAAACGTCAAAATACAACATGTACATGCAAAAAAAGTTCAATATACAAAATGTAAACAACAGTCTAATGCAAACGAAATGTTAGAAAAAAGTGTTATGCATAACTTCTAGATTTGAAGCAAGAAGAAGCAAGACAGGATGTAGTAAAAATAATGAATTAAACATTGTGACCGGAAAACAGTATCAAAATAGTTTTCAAATACTAAATATGCAAAGTGAAGCTACATCATGTTAAGTAAACATAGATTAAACAACATAGGACACACAATGGGACATTGAAAACACATTCAGAAGTAAGACAATTTGGTGGGTAATGCCCAACAGTTATGTCAATATGTCTAACAATGTCAAAATTATATGATAATGTAAGGTACAAAATAAACTTTTTCGAACTTATTATAGAAAAAAAAAACGGAAGTTTAAACGAATGGTATTGGTAATACTGTCACTGTATGTAATATGCTGCAAAGTGTCTATATATTCATCGGGTTCCAGCAAAACAACAGCAGAGATAACATAATAAAAGTCAGGAAATGATAAGAAAACGCAGTAGTAGATCCCAACACAGAGTTGAATTATAATTGAGTCTCAGAAAGCAATCGACAACGCGATGCAGGGACCAGTTCTTTATCGAGTGTACTGGACCGTATATCACTCACAGGTAAAACATATCAACATATGTTATACTGTGCAGTAATGATAATAAAAGTTCACAGACTCTATCAGTTACCTGAATCGTCTCACTCTGCACTTGTGTCAATTGATCAGCTATCCAACAGCAGACAATTCATGTTCACCACTTACACATGTGAAGATAAAACGGAAGTTGACCAGAAATCCAGGGGTCGAAGTATTATCCGGAGTGAAAACTGAAGGAACTGGAGTGACTGGCCCAGGCTGAGGACCACACCAGAAGTCCAGGGGTTGTGATACTATCCGGAGTGAAAAGTGAAGAAACGTGAGTGTCCGGACCACGTCAAGGACCACACCGTCTTCTTTCAAGAAACTGCCTTTTTATCCCCAGAAAAGAACATCTACGTGGGCGCCATTAAAAAAAGAGGTAAGATTCCACTATAGGTTCCGGTCTTTTATTTAGTAAATACAGAAAACACCCTTCAATGTAAAGGAATAAAATATCTTATCTCATAAACAGTTGTTAATTACTATTTGATATATATCACAATTACATTTTAACTTAAATGACAGTTCACAAACATTACATATTTATATTTACCATGAACCACGATATTCAATATCTGGACATACAAATCAGTACAGCAATATGCTGTTATTATGTTACTTGATGTAATACTTAATGCTCATATATATAACATTGACATATCTATACATGATTATTATGACACCTACCCTGACAATGGGGAAAGTGTCATGTAAGACTTTCGTCTGTTATACCGGACAACATTTATACTGCAAATATAATAAACAACTAATAAGGCATTGCTATTTATTATAGATCACCTTACGATACATTAATTATAAAGACAACTGAATTCATCCAACATTAAATGTCCTTGATCAAAAAGAGGACTTCATATATATATATAAATAATCGTTGTTAACATACAATTTGATTTTAAAAGGTTTATACTAAATTGTTACAATAAAAGTGTTTTAATTGCACATATTGCACGTATATATTTATGCAGGTACGTACCTATTATGATCGTTATAAAAAGCACAATGTCATCTGTCCGTCTATCGGCAATGATTGCCTCTGTTTGAATCTCGCCAAACACGGAAAAAAATTCACCACAAACAAGAACGAGATAATACATGGACACATATATCAATGACGTCACACAGGTAGACTGGGCACAGGTTTTATATAATATGAGTGCTTCACTGTATAATACACAAAGGTGCGTTTCGCGCAACTCTATATATACCGAAAAAATACAACCAACGGTAAACGCGGTAAAAACACAGACAGATGGAACGTCATTAAAATCAACCCTATAACAATATCCGATCAAAAACAATGTTTGAATTCATGATCTAAACATATATATGTTATGTACTTATCATGCAGGCATTATTGACATCTAGACAATTTGTCCTGATTGACATATCTCAAATAACTTTTCAACATTAAATCATTTTCTTTTCATGTTTTATGCAATTAGACGGTTTGCAAACTAAAATAATAAAAAAGGAAAAAAAATATGTACAATAAGATACATAAGTTTAGAAATATCTGATATCAAAGATTTACTTTCAAAACAAACGATGTACCTATGGAACTCACAAAGCCATACCTTGACAAATGGACCAGTCGGTCTTGAAACGTTGTGACACGTTAAATACGTATATTGTCTGTCCGGGAATCAAAACTTCGATATCAAAATAAATCTGATTTTCCGTGTCTTTAAACGCGGCGTAGGAGGCGCTTGAAGATTTGATCAAATCAGCTAATATTGAATTTCACAACTTTGATATCTTAACAAAATACCGCCATAATGCGTAATTTTTTCTTTAAAATTTGATTTGATTTCTAAGATCAGATAAGATTTTATATGTCACACAGAATTGCACAATCAAAGCGTGTATTGCTGTATGTTTTAGTTGATGTCTGCGTATGGATATTATAAACAACATGATTGTTACGTTATAATATATTTTAGAATATCATGCGGTGTACCATTTCGATATGGTGGTCATTTTAACTGATTTGTTTTTAAAGTATCATTTTGTTTTATTGTTTGACGTCGAAATACATTTAATGTAATTAACATTGTTTGTGGTCAGATATATATTTTTCTTCCGCTTCTTACTTCTTCCTGCATTTAAATTCACAGCGGGTAACAACATTCAATCACTTACAAACCAAAATACTACTTTAAATCACACATTTACCAAAGCCGAAATAACCACTAGACATTGCTTCTGTCACAACATTATACTTGATACACGAAAATCCGGATCACAAATAAAACCCATAAGACTTTATCAGAATATGTTCGGTAAGACGCAGAAATGGGAAATGGAGTTATTTCTAGTGTATTAAAGGCTAAAAGACAACGTTAAGGGACTTGAATAAAAACAGCTAATGTGAAATTTCATCGTGTTCAAAAGAGAGCTATACACGCAGTCATACCTTACATGGAATTTCTAATTCTCGATCATTACAGTTAATATCTGCACTTGTACAATATTCTTTAATTGCAGTATTTAAATGTATGAAATGACAATGTATTTTACCCTTCTGTTTTATTTTTTTATTTTCTATTACTGTGTTGCATTTATCTGCTGACCAATATTGTTTATGCCATGGCGTTATATTTTTTCTCTTTACACTTATTATATTCTGGAATAAAAATTACAAATAATGACAACTTTTTATCATTTTACGTACTTAAGAGCAAATGTAGGAACACATATATCAATATATTGAAGAACACACCTGATTCGGATCAGCTCCTTTGTCCAACAATAGCTTGACAATATCGGTATGGCCTCCACGTGCTGCGCCCGTCAATGCACCAGCCTGGATAAAAACAAACATCATAAAAGAAAATAATTTGAGAGTATTATCACTAGAGATCAAAAACATCTTTAAGGAAAATACAGTAATTGTTAAATTATTCTCAATTGACTTGATTTGTTTATGAGCATTCATTGGTTTATTAACTCGATATAAATATACATAAATATATACCCAATATTTGACATAGCGCCCTATCTAGCTTTCATAAGCCAATCTAAAGCGCTTTACAGTAAATATACATACAATGATACAATTAGCATAAAGATTAATCAAATCATTGTTTTAAGTATTCTCACGAGCTGTCTCTTCAGGCGCTTACTACTAGTCATGTGCCACCTGGCTAATATCTCCCTATGTGTGTATGCCTGCATGTGTGCTGGAGATGTCATGTGTTCTGTTTGTAGTGGGGCGGTGCTTCGAACGGCATTATTTATAGTGCCACCTTACTTGAATGCTACGGCGCAGGTACCGCAACATCCACCCATACCAATTTATACTCGGCAGGGGAAAACACTTTCTCTGAATATAAATGCGTACGCCTACGTCTGATTCAGTCAATTTTCTGTCAACTACTACCGCGCATCGCAATAATCAATGTTCTGTATTCATTATAAATGTATGAATAAACGACACTTGATTCTCAATATCAAATAAAAAAACAATGTTTCCATACGCGATTTTAAACGTATCCTCCATTTCATGCTCTTTGCAAAAAGACGCTTTGCAAAAGATAATTATCAAACATTTCTGCCATCAAAGATTTACTTTCAACACAGACAATGTACGTATGAAACTCACCCATAGTTTGACAAGTGGACCAGTCGGTCTTGAAACGTTGTGACTCGTTTACTAGTACATTGTGTGTGAATCAAAACTTCGATATCAAATTAAATATGTTTTTTCGTGTGTTATTAGGCATCAAAGGAGGCACTGAAAGGTTTGATCAAATCAGCTAATATTAAATTTTATAACTTTGATATTTTAAATCAAAATACCATGGCGAAGTTATCAGAGATCCTGTTCGCTTAGCCCTCCATTGGGGAAAGTATTTGGCGGATATATATTCCGAAACCCTATAGTGAAGAATTTGATGCACAATTTTAGACATTTATTGATGAATCTGTTGCAGATATTCTGAGTTATAAGGATTAGGAAAACGATTGCTTTGATAATTTTTCTTTTAAATGAGGTTAAGTGGATCTGCAAAACATCCCTGTGGGCAAAGCATCTGGGGTCGATTATATCATTTATGAACACTTGGTGTATGCTAACGACATCTGATACAAGTGTTTATGTACTTTATTCAACGCATTCCAAAAGTTAGAGTATGTTCCACCTCTGCCTACAAAAGGTCTGATTTGTAAACTGTATACTGGTCACAACAAACCAAAGGATGATCTCAATAGGTTTCGTGTCATCTCCTTGCTATGTAATATTTTAAACATATTTGAAAATTACTTTTGCGATTGGATTCAACAAATCACGTTAAGATTAATCCGTTACAAAACAGTTTTCAAAAGAATGTTAGTAGTACGATGACTTCGTAGTTAGTCCACGAGTATGTTTCGTATGCTTGTGACAACAATAATACAATTGTTTGTTTGCTTCCTAGATGTTGCAAGGCCATTTAACTGCGTATAGTATAATGGCTTATTTTTTAAACTCGCCAGCATCGGCTTTAAATCAAAGTATATGCATATTATTGCTTCTTTGCATGAAAATATGTTCAGTGCTGTTTTGCATCAAGGCTTCGTTGTTATCCCTTTTGTAAACATCGTCTAGGCAATCTCATGGATAGCTGCTTTGTGATTGTCTTTAATGAAGGTAAAAATGCTTTCTCAAAGACGACTCGGAGATGTTTTTTCGGTAATAAAGTCGTCTTAGAAGTTGTTGGGACGAAACACGACGGCATCTTCTTAAACAAATTCAAACCTGGCTGTCCAGACATCTAAAAGATTGTTAACAAGCTACGTAGTCAATGTTTTATCCTACTCCATCATAACCTTTGCGGGAAAGGGATCAATCTAACGACATGTGCAAAGTTATATAAGTCTATTGTTTTGCCTAGAAGCCTTTTTGGCTGTGGTTTTCTCAAACAGAAACTGATTTGTGTCGTATTAAAACTGTGCATCACTTATGTGCAAAGCTCATTCAAAGTTTTCCCCGTCGCACACGATCAGATATCGCTCTGAGCATGTTAGGCCTTACTTCTATACACTTTCATGTTTTGTCTTTTTTCGCACATATTTTAGAATTTTTCAAGATAGAAAAGGTTATGATCAGATGTTTGGAAAATATTCCGTAAATATGAATTGCATGATGTATTGTTGGCCTTCTTGCAATTTCTTTTTTTTTTTAATTTTTTTTAAATTTTTACAAAACATGACAATCATATATGACAATATTCATAAGTACATGATTGTTCATACATAATAAAATAAAATTATCAAAAGTTTTTTTAACTTTTTTTGTTTACAATCATTATCATTAACATCATTATTCAGCATTATTATTTGTCATTTTCATCATTCATAATCATCCTCGTCTGATATCATCCTCAGACATCAGACATAATCATCGGACACCATCATCATAATCATCATCATCAATTGATATCATCATCAGACATCATCATCAGACATCATCTGACGTCATCATCATTATTATCATCATCATCATCTTGACATTATTCTTAACATCATCATCATCATTATCATCATCATCATCATCATCATCTTGACATCATGTTAATGTCTGATATCATCTGACATCATCATCAGACAACATCATCATACTGACAGCATTATCATACACTGTCATCATATAATAACATCATCATTTCATATGTTATTTTTGGCATTGTCATCATTAGCATCCGACATCATATTGCGGTCATCATCAACATCATCATCATCATTTTTCATCATATTCTTCTTCATTATAATATATCGTCATTTTCATCTGATATTATACACAGATATTAGAAACTTTGCCACATTGCCAATGCCATGTACATACATAAAGTCATATACACCTATACACTGATACAAAAAACAATACATACACACCTGTGGTGGCGACAATCCTAGGTCTTTTTATTTTAATTGAAGTCCAGCGAATTAAAAAGTGTGAGCAATATGATGATTGTAATATTACAGTGAGGAGACAAGAAAGTATGATCAATGTATACATGTATATAAAGCATATAAAATAGGCATGTCATATTAAATCACATTATAACTGCATCCAGTTATCTATTTCATTGTTTAACTCATCCTTATTTATTAATTTATTTTATTTAGACACAAGGATCTATTGTTCTTTAAATTCAAATTTCATATGGTTTTTCAGACTTGTCAGGTTAAGGTCTATTTCTAGGCATTTAGTTTTAAAAATGTACTGTTTTATAAGTAGTATTATGATGTTTCCTATATAAAATCTTGTATTTTTATATGTGTGTTTACAAAAGAAGAATTCTTGTTTATCGAATCTTGGTGTAAGACTTTTTGGTATAATATTTGTTTTCAGCTCGTCAATTAGCCTGTCAACTTTTTTGCAGTCACATAGCGTATGAACTATTGTTTCAGGATAAATTTTACAGAAAGTGCAAATGTTACTGTTAGATTTGCCGATTTTAAACAGAAATGTGCTTGTAGTGGGGATTCTGTGGTTTATTCTGTAGCCATTGTAGTTTTGAGTTGGTGGTGGTTTTAAAAGGACATATATATTTTTTTTCCACGTTTCATCATCTATCTTATCATTTAAGATCCATTTTCTTTGAGGAGTGGGTCTAACATTATTTTTAATTAATACTGAATATATGACTTGTGCTTCTTTTATGTTTTTAAGAATTAACTTAAGATTTATAGGTATATTTGGAATAACAACTGCTTTTTCTGAAGTAAAAATGGGATGATTCTTTAGGCCTTGGTATATATGTCAAACAATTAGTATTAATTTTATATATTTCTTGATATTCTTCAAACTGGTAGAGTGATCCATCATCTTAAATAATATGAGATACAAATTGTACTCCTTTTTTAATTTTAATTTCACTATTGAACCACAAGGGGTTCCACGTATATTGGTATTGTATATATTGCTACAGTTAATAGTATTGTCCCATGCTTTTAAGACATCGTTCCAAAAGAGGTTACTTCAATGTTTTGATTCTTGTTTCAAGTTCAGAGCCCAATTTCCTTCTTCTTTATATATCCGCCTTAGCCATGTTGCTTTAGGAGCTGTTATAAAGGATTTTAAATGTACCTTTTTCAGACCACCTTCTTCATAACTTTTAATTATCACATCTCTCTTTATTTTATCTTGTTTACCATTCCACAAAAATTCATACAGAATATTAATAATTTGTCTTACATATGTTTCATAAGGATTTGGTAGTGCTATAAACATATGGTTAAAATGTTATATAAAAAGTGTTTTAATAAAAGATATTTTACCTATTGGTGTAAGTATTCGTCTGTTCCATGATGCTATTAGATATGTTAGTTTTATAAGTTTTTATTATCAAAATTCAGTTTTATAATTCTATGTAAGTCTACATCATATTCTATCCCTAGCAAATTGAATGTTGTACTTCCCCATTGTAAATTACAATCTGTTGTGTAAGTGTTATCACTTTATATTTTACACTATCTGGGTGTTGAAGAAATTCATTTTTAATCCTGATATTTTTGCAAAATAAGAGAGATCTTTCAAAGTTTCACCAAGAGATATTTTAGAGCCGTCTAAGATAACAGATGTATCATCTGCAAATTGTGATAAAAGAATGTCTTTATCCCGTACGAATATCACCCTGAGGTTATTGTTATTTATTAAAAGTATGGATACGATTTCTGCACATAAAATAAAAATATAGGAAGATACAGGATCTCCTTGACGACAGGCACGTTCTATAATGAAAATTGTGATAAGTTTCACCCTATGTTTACTGCTGAGTGAATAGTTTGTCGACTTCCTGTTCCGGTCAAGGCATAAACATGAAAATCTGATTGCTGGTCAAATTCTAGGGAATATCATGATTCAACACGGATTATGACTGATAACAGCAAGTGCATACCAAGATAAGTA
>JAULCA010048549.1:0-17733 GCA_032360845.1 Crassadoma gigantea
TGACACAGGGTCGGGGTACATTTTGATATAACTGAAGCGACACAAGGTCAGGGTACATTTTGATATAACTGACGTGACACAGGGTCGGGGTACATTTTGATAAAACTGACGTGACACAGGGTCAGTGTACTCCCATTGACCTGGGTGGCAGTTGTTCAAATGATGATTAGCTGAATCGGTGATTAGTGCAAATTTCATTTTTTGTGTATCTTTGAATTTCAACGATTAACCGAGTTAGAACTTTCCAGATATCAAGTATTTAGTAGAGTATGTATATTGACGAAATTGTAACGGGTTTAAAATGTTGTTAAACCGTAATTAAGCTAATCATCTTTTGAACAACTGGGCCCAGGTAACTAAGGATCAGTTGATAGAGCTAAAATAATGTCATTAAAGTTTTATACTCTGATCACTGTTGTAGATTTTTTTGTTCATGTTTTTATTTCATTTTCCATAAAAGGTCTGCAAAGTGAGGTTTTCTTTTTCAGAAATCATTTATAAAATATTTTGAAAGCTATATTTAACATTCAAAGAATAATAAGCTTACAATGCAAAGATATATAAATTTTGGTCAGCGGCACAGGTATCCTTAATGTATAATCTGTAATTAAAAAGGAAAAACAAAGATGTTCTGTTTGAAATACATTATTTATTTAATATCAAAACAAATCAACAAATAATAAAAGATTTGCAAGTTTAACAGAAGTGAATGAATAAAAGATGAAGAGCATAGAAAATATATCTTTAGTTGCACACAGCTGACATAAAACCAATTGTATCAGATTAAAGGTGTCTTTAAAATAGATTTGTCACCTATAGCAATGCTTTATTTGGTTTTTGGTAAGCAAAGCACGTACACACAAAAACCCTGTTTCTGTACTTAACATAAGTATCTAACTCCTTGGCACATTATCAGGTTAAGTGAACTGATTGCTTTTTGATTTGATTTATACAAAACATAAGAGGATGACCAGGGGAGACAATCACACTCAACAGTGCACATTCCAAGGTTGATGAATATATTGTGGTTTGGAGCCTAACTCTACAAACAAGAGATAGCCATGGTCAGTACTGTCATCTTACAATAAGTTTCAAGTGGCTATCATCTAGGTTATGTATATAAAGTGTCAACTTTTATTCATGTTAAGCATTGTAAGTATACATGCAGTGTAATTGGCAATTGAATTTCTGACATATGGATTTAAAAATTTTGGTCTTCATATAAAAAGAATTATTCTGAGCTAGCAGGCTGAGTAATATGGATAACAAGTATTACTATATACAGTGTATATCGAGATATGTCTCTTATAGTAAGAATCAATGGGTTTCATTTTGATAATGAAAACCTGTGTGTAAGAGTAACCCATATAGGAAATAGGACATTAAGATCATCACTTAATAAATAAAACATCAGTTAATAAAAAAAATACTTGAAAAAAAGACTCAGTAAATCTCATGTAAATATGGACGGCTTTTGTGTATACATAATATAACAAGGTGTAATTAGAGAATTTTAATTTGTCACCGAGAACCTTCATAAAATAAAAATGTTTATACCCCATCCATATAAACTGTTGGTGAATAGCTTATAGTGTAGGCCAATCACATCGTACATTAAATATTTAGTTTTTAGTTCTTTTGAAATAAGGTCACATACAATAATAAACTGTACATCTGAAGTAGATGTCTGTCTTAGGCCCAGATGGCTGTATGCTTTAGGTTAAATATCTTCTAGTTTATTTTGTATGGACATTCTTTCAGTGATCCACTTTATACAACTGGCAATTATACACCTATGTAAATCATACAGGAAACAAATCATGAAAAAAATTAAACATAAGTTCAAAATTCATTGTTCTTTAATTTCTTTTACTTTTTATATATTAAAATGTGAAATTTATACATTTATTTCAAAAATTGATAATTTATCAATTGAAATTGTAAATTTACATTTATCAAATCTAAATTTCCAATTTCAATTGTAAATGAAATTTATCAATTTGAAATTGGCACTTTAGTCTAAGGCTCCTCATGACCCTGTCCCACTGTGTTAAAATACTGTATATAAACGAGACAAAAGATAAATGTCAATATCACAGAATTGTTCTTGAAGGATTACCGGTAATTAAAATTTTGGTTTACAACACATGGAAAAAGTTAGAATGTTTCCAAGTTAATTACTGATTCATATTGAATATTAATAGCCCATGATACCTAAAATTGTAAAAAAAATCTGTAAAATCTGGCTGACTTAACATACTTTACTTCATTTTTGGCTGTATTATAGATATATAACATGTCTCCATCTGTCCGTGGTCTTTATGGTACCGTCCATCAAATGTCAACAAAACTTGGGTCCAAGGCAAAGCTTCACAGTGTCTAGTAACATAAGCACAATGCTTACATCTGTATGTAAAGTACATGTTCACTGCCAACACTGAAGATGCCGGATGGTTCAAGATCTGTTTCTTACAATATGTCAAGTAGAAAGTGATATTGCCATGCAGTTAATTGCAGAGTACAGAAGTTTTAACACCGTGGTAGAATCAGGCAGTGGTTTGCTAGAGGGGGTTTCCACTTTGCATCCTTGAAGTCCAGAAGGGATTTATTAAATGTCAAACTGTCAATGTTCTTTCCAGTTCCACTTTTCCTTTCAATGTACATACCTGTAAAAGTACAATCATTTACAAGTATTAGAAAATGACACAAGCATCTGTATTACATGAATTGGTTCTTTTGGCTAAGGGCCTGTTTGTTTGATTGGAAAAACCTGTTTATCTTTCTTGAAGTAGAGCTGTCTAATAATGTATGTCTTTCACTCAGAGTGAAGATTTTAAAACTGGCATTTATTTTTTGTATAATAATCTCAGAAATTATATTCATCAGACTAAAAAGCCTGACTTGTTAATTCAGACCTTAAAATTCTGACCAAGTTTTGCCAGAAAATAGCAACATAACAGTACAGGATTAAGAACAGTGTAAATGAGGTGATGAATATGAACACAAGGCTAAGAATCCTGTTTTACCGATATCATTACGAGGAGGCAGTGAGATACTCCTGTTCCAGTCAGGCTCCTCAAGATTCAGCATGTCACGAATGCTTTTTGCAATTATCTGTGATAAAGATGGAAAATTATTTGAGATAATGATTAAGCAGAGTACAGGTAAATGTATTTTTATTTTGTTAACAGAAATTCAAAATACTGTAGTCCTATTCAACATCTATATTATCACTGACCATTGTATAAGAGTGAGGCCATATGACCTATGTTTTTTTTGTAACATAGATCAACTGTACTGTAGATATTAGTTATTTTAGCATTAATCATATTGTAGCGCTTTTCACACTAAATGGAAATTAAGTGCTAAATCATGATAACAGCTAAATAGAAACTCCTTTATGTGACTTTTAAGTTAATTTTTTACAGGTAATTTGAACTTACCTTTATATGTTCAAAATCTGTGATACCAATACTTGGTAGAGCTTTAGCCTCAATAGTGACTAGTTTTCGTCCATTGATCATGTTTGTAGCAAAACAAGCCTGATGAAGATAAAAGACATTGATATATATATATAATTACATGTATCATATGAATACAGTGTCATAAAGCCTTCACATCAATTATGTTAATGTAACGTGTGTAATATCACTCTGGAAATGACATCAAAATTGAATAGGAATAATCACTGTGACATCAGGTCATTGTGATGCGAACATGATTTTCATCTTTTTAGAGGCAGCCAGGTATTTAAATATTTTTGCAAAAATTTGCTGTTCCTTTATATTTCATAGTTTGTTTAGCTGCACCAGGGACCAACATTGTTTTTAACATAAATATAAAGACTGAAATGAATTTAATATTTAGAAAAATGGATTTCAATCTTGAAATATCAAACAGGATGAGAGTTATGTTAACTACTACATAATTTCACTAGGGATCTAACCGTACATAGCATCCCCTACCTAGATTGTCCTAGAAATAAAAATGTTTTAAAATTGAACAGGATTCTTTCAACTTTCATGTTGGTATGAATACAAACTTAGGTAAACTAAATCAAAACTCTCTATAAAAGGAAGCTATAGAAGGCATCTAGTATGAATTTGATGGAACAAACTTTTTTTTATGTTTAACATGCATTCATGTCAGTGTGAAAATTGTTGACATCAATTTATTGCATGAAGCCATCTTCCCAGCAGGCACACAACGTTTATTCAACGTTGTAATTAAGTTGATATTTGGTTGTGACATTGATAAACGTTGAATCAACGTCCATTCAACGTCATTATATGACGTTGAATCAATGTTGATTTATTCTAATTTTATCAACTTAATCGTCTTAGTTGAAACTAAACGCTGAACTAACGTTGAATCAACGTTGATATATTTTCAATATCTCTTTCACTCATGATAAAACGACTATTGATGGTGAGGTCATACATCGTAAATATGTGTACTGTTGTACTAGTAAACTGTCTTTTTGTTGATATCATATAGATATATTAAAAAAATTGTTATTAATTAAAAAATGCATCATTCAATTACTTCATATATCTTAGAATGTGAAGTTACCACGTCACTTGATCATTATGCATAATATTTCAGTAAATAACTTTACCTTAGTATTACTTTTCATTTGTTTACTGTAAGTGAAAGCAAATGCCACCACGCTGTCTTACACATGTACATTCCCACACGGTATTTCACTGATAACTTGATAAGAACAGTTTCCCGCTCAAAAATAGGGATTTCCTTTGTTTGACCAGTACAAGTGCTAGCTGCTGTAGGCCTAGCAGTCAGTTGTGTACACACATGTTGTTGTACATGGATTACATTAAATATCATACCAGAGATTTAGAAGAATAGGTAAGTATTTATGCTTTGAACATTAACATTATATTTATATTTATTTTGTTTTATAACTAAATAAAATGTTTATCAGTAATGATACACCCAAGTTATGAAGTATATCCATGCATATGTGTACATCTTTGACCTGTCTATAATTTTAGCACCTTAAATAGCCAGTACTTACTGCTTACATTTTATTTGTGCATGAAAGGTGATGTTCATAATATTTCAGCAGCATATAACATGCAATAATATTTTATGTTCCAGGAGATGTCACAGGTGAATATCATCCAATCTCCACACCTAAGCTGGATATAATAAATGAATTTTCTAACTCAAGTATGCGATAGAACGCAATGCACGGGAAAATTGTAAGCTGCTGATAATGGTTAACGAAATAAAATATTACTGATAAGTATGTGATTGTGTTAGTTTTTGCTGTGACGCTGTTTCTTTTCAAAGGTTGAATAGGTGGGAATTTTTTATGTTTGTTCAACATTGAAAACCTGACGTTGAATTTTGGTAAGTTGTCTCAACTTTCAGAATCAAATATATTTTCCACGTTTATCCAACGTTGAGCTTCAACGTTTATTCAACATTGATTCAACGTCACTGTGCTGGGTTGAGATTCATATTAAATACTAATACTGATCCATTATACTGGCACCCATGGATGTTGTAAAAACATTACCATATCAATATTAACATATAATAGTAAATCCTATAAATGTATGCATTTCATAACTTTTTAAGTTTATGTTGTCTATAATTTATAAGATTAAACAATATTTTGAGTACTTCCAAATTTAAGTCTTTCAATTCAAGGTCTTGCACAAAATAACAATAATTAATCCAGTTAATTGCATCCATAAAGCACTATGAACGCATAATCCTTGATAAACCATTATGTTTAAATATACAATTATAAACTTGCAGCCGCAATGTAAACATATGATCTGCACCAATACAGCCATGACAATATGACTGTACAACACCGATTCTGAAAAAAAATTGACTATTGAAATAAATGGATTGCCTTAGAATATCAAAACAAATGTTTCCTACCAGGCTGTCTGTCTAGGCCTAAATAGATGAATAGTTATAGGCGTTTACATTACTCGGACAACAAATGAGTGTAACGTGGATGGGAGTGTATTCTACAATGTAACGTACAGCAGGCCTAAACATTCGTCCAAAAAGCATTATTCCTTCCAAATAATTAATTAACATATGCTTTAACCTTGTAATATGGAAACCCTAAGTTAGCAATCCAGTCCACAACTTGATCCACGGTCCAGTAAAGGCATTGTGGCACTTGTTCATTTTTCAAATCCTCAACGGTGCTGGTCGTGGCGGCCATGATGTATAGACGTCTCCATGGATCGGTCACGTGACAAAGCTTACAAGAGTTATCTTTCCTAACACGCACATGGATCTTTTCTTGTGGAGTCTGTCATTTAACGGATGGTGACAGATAATAAAATATATCAAGATTGGTAAAACCGCGGACTTACTTAGCATCTAATTCGACTGTAAAAATATTTTTTATTTCTTTTACCAGAGACGCATGGCTTTAGATATGTCTCTGTTTTTACCCCATGGCTGAACAGTGACATGACACATGTAATTATTTTATCACAAATGATTATAAAAATGGAACAATATATATGTGTCTCTATATCCATCTAATTAAGATTACCAACCAAATTGTAAGTAGACACGAAAGCTTTAACTACTCCGAATGATGATTCCCTTTGGACTCATTTATTCCTATTGGGAAAATACATGTATGACCTAAATTTTTTCTACACCGACAAAATGTATGTGATCTCTTTAGCGACTTTACTATCGATCGTCATGAGGAAACAGTATCTCTCGGAACACTTCTAGTTTCGCAGTCTTTAAGAAATTCGATCAATTTGGGCATGATCAGGAGTGCCGCCTAGGGCATCACTTCTATTAGAGCCAGCGTGCCGGCCAATCTAGATGAAACCATTTAGGGCTTTCAACACACGCAAAACTAGTTTTCAGCACTTTTATAATATTTTTTTCCCTAGCATTTGTTTAAAACTGAAACCAGATACAAATTAATTGTTAACATGCACAATTTTCATTTCGAATCAATGAATTTTGTCATGTCCGTCACGCGCTTATTCGTGGCGGTGCGTCACTTTTTAGTGAATGGTGATGTATTTCATATAATAGTTCCAATCCCAATAATTTTTGTTAATTTTTTCCGAAATAGATATCATTATCTTTTTATTTTGATAACAAGTTGATATTTCTGGCACGTGATTCCATAAATAGAATCGGAAATATAGCCATGGTGTAGCTATATCCAAATCGGGACACCCCTGCCAGTTTTGGCTCATAGTTGGAGATGAAAACAGTATTTAGCAGGACATAACATGTCTTTCGAATAATTGAGAGTCAAGGGTCGCACTGAGTGAAAATCTTTTCCAAACTACCATTGTGAATAAATCAATAACGTTGCATGGCGCATACATTTAGAACGTTACATTTTCGTCATTATTTACAAACAAAAACTGTGATTGTAACCATAAGTGGCAGTAAATAAAGTTAATATAGTGTTTTATTTGTATATAAGCATCTTTAAATCAATATTTTCAATTTAAAAATACTTCTTTGCACAGCATGCAAGTTTTTTTCCTTCAAGCTAGGGTGTCCCCTGATTTGGGTACTGTGACGGTAGTTGTTCGTTCATCATACTTTCTCGCTTAAAATGTACAATTTTGACGTTAATAATACTGTTTTGTTTTTCAATAACCATGTTTTTTTCTACTTTTTCAACCTAACGTATCTAATAAGTTTGTTCTAAATTGTTCATCAAACAGCTCGATTTACACGTTCATAAGGTAAGTAATGTAGAATATGGGTGTTATAATGAATAATGTTAAAGATTGTTTGAAATTCTGTAATGCATTGTCTATACATTTCGACTGATACAATAACAGTTGACTAAATGTTGTTTGATTTTTCCTTAATTTGTGTGGCCTGACATACACTGTAGAAAGGAAAAAATAATAATTTTCACTTTTCATAGAATCACAAATATCAATATTGTCAACATTGATTTAAATCTTGGGCTATTGATCCATTTTATTTGGTGCATGATGTACAAAAAACGATGTATAGAGAATGAATAGAGATGATTTACATTATACGCAATATAATTAAGTAAAGGGTTCTGAGAGCTTTAACGATAACTTTCCCTGACATACATAGCTGATTATTTTACAATCAACTATCAAGGTATTATTGAAATTAAACACCGGGAAAGTGTTTTTTTTATACTGTTCAATATCTGCAACACAAGCTTGCATTTACCTAGGTCACAGATGCACTTTTTCTATCATAACGTTTTATAGTCATTACATTTGTACTATTTAAATTGCATTTTGGCAGAAAACAGTTAGTGTTTGGTTTATTTCCATACTTCTGTATCAATCACCCATCGTCCTATAGCTGAAAAAATGGGTGGGGGGGGGCAATATATAAATGAAATGAATTATCAGCGCACTAGCTAGACTGGGACATACACCAAAGACCTTCATACCAGCAAAAAACTGACTCCTTAAAATCAGGCATATGTTTGCAAGGTAATCCTGATGAAGTTTGCTTTGAAGCATTTCTCAGAAAGAATTATATGTAAGCAGTTTATGCATACATTGCATCAGTTCGCTTGTCAGTGGGACAAGTACTGTAAGTCTTTAGTCTTTGATAGGATATGTGGATCAAACTGAATCCAGACATTTTATTATTATTATTTTTTGTAATGTATGCCTTGGATGAATATGACCACTGATCAAACAAGTTGAATGTTGATGCACCCAAACCTCAATGTCACCTGATGAAGTCAAATACTCCACTAAACTCTGTATGCGAAACAAGTTCCAGACATACGATATACAGGGTTCAAACCGAAAAGAATTCTATTGAAGTATATGTAGCGTTAAAAATGTTTCCCCACTTTATATAGTCGTAAGGAGTTTACACTTATTTCTGTTTACATAGTTAATGCAGTTAAAGTTATGCTTGAAAGTTAAATAAGTGAAGTACGTATATATATATGAGTCAGTGTGTGGTATGTTGTTGTGTAGTACATGTAGGTCATGTTACGGCATGATGATGATGATAATAGTGATTTAAAAGGTGGCTGCTTTCAAGGGTGTCCTCTAGGCCCATTTTCAGTCAATCTGTGTTAGTAGAGTAGGTATATAAGACAGGCTGGTAGACTATTTTCCCGGTTCTCAAGTTAAATAAAAACTCGCTAATGAAAACAATGCCCTAAGGCTTACGAAGATATCTAAAAAAAGCCTTTAAAAGACATACTTTGGATGTTCATGTGTGATTATTTTTGGTCGATATTTTAATGGAGTGTGGTTATGGTAAGCCAGTTGATTTCTACATAACCGACTTAAACCAAACCGCGTGCCGATATCATTTTTTATATCGGGATTTGGTTGTACATCATCGGTGTAATTGGATTGCAACGTTGCTCGACAGTCGTAACAAATGATTACGGTAAAGATACACTTCTTCTGTATTTCATCTTTTCCTATATAGGGATTTAATTCGTGGATAATTTCAATAATGGCTGATTTGGGAAGGAAACCTTGAATACATTCGTAAGTAGAATGCTTCAACTGTATTAACCTGCATCTGTGAAAAGTTTATTATATCACGGTTTTCCCATTTACAGCAACTATAGGATTACAAAAAAAAACAGGTTGACAATAGCTATGTTGTAATAATTAAATTCCAAAGACTCGACATTCGGACCATGCAGATAGCATTTCCCGATTAAATGTGGGAAATTCTCCAGCTGACGAGAATTATAATTACAATGCAAACTCAAATTACCTAAGTTCATGCCATCCAAATTAGAAACAAAATACAAGTATCATTCCAGAGAGTATACGAATTTCGCAATAACCTAAAAGCAAATTTGATTCTGAAAGCCTTTTGTTTTAAATCAAAATCAAGAAATTGTAATCCACCCTCACGCTTTTCTTCAATAATAGATTTATATGATATGTACCAGATGAGCTTTGTTGTCCCATAAAAATCAATACACCTATAGATTTTAGTTTATTGCTGGTAGCATCGGGGATACTAGTCACCGCAAGGGCATACCAGCACTTATATAAACATAGAGACGATATAACAGTAGCCACTTCCATGAATTATCAAATTCTTCTGCGACTATAACTATAATTAAGTTTCTTAATTGACTCAACCTTATTATTGCAACTAAGTTCATTACATAATGTTTTTACGTTCAATTTCCGGTATTTCTGTATTACCGTATTACCAATACATAACACTTTAGTCTTTAACTTATTAACTTTTGCACCAGACGTTCAGCTATAAGTATCCAAAACATTACAAACTAAAGTGATGGATCGTTTGATTAGATAGTGTCCGAGTTGTATCATCTGCGTTCTGGAAGATCTTAGATACTTTATCCGACATTAGAATTTGTATACAACGTATATTAGTTTTTGATTATTGTCTGTCCTATAGGTTCAGCCACCGAATATGCTATCCAAGTCCTTGGTTCAGCTACCAGAACGTACAGTAACGCGGGGATCGGACAGCCTTGCCATACTGAGTTCTTGATAGGGAAGAATTTTGTTGATAACCCCTTACACTTTACACAACTGTAAAAATCAGTATACAAAGAAAACAACCCAATTAATAAAACCCTCGCCAAATCCATATTTTTCCTATACTTTAATCAAATAATTGTGATCAACTCTATCAAAAGCTTTTTCTCGATCAATTTTGAGTTTGTACCCATCTGAATTTGCCAATTTGATCAAATCAATAACATCTCTTACATTAGAAATATTGTCGGCGATGTCCTAATAGCCTCGGTAAGGGGAGATAACAGAATTTAAAACTCCGTTTAACCTATTTGCCATCACCCGTGCAATGATTTGGGTCTTCAGTTTTTAAGACATGTTTTTGCCTTTCTTTCTGTACATTAAACATATTGTTCCCAGTTTCATCAATTTAGAAAGTCGCCTCTTGTCTCGAATAACTTTCAATAAATGCAACAGTATACTGTCAAAATCATCATAAAATTGGACATGACATTCTACAGTTAAACCTCTTTTCCATGGCTTTTATTACGAGACATTCCAATTAAATCTGATTTAATTTCATCTCTGTCCATAGTACATTCACACATTCTCGTTCACTTGGTGACAATTCGCTATTAATACATTGTAAAAATTAATTATTTTTATCCTCATACACACGTACACAAATTTTGATATACATGCATTTATTTCATTAAGTAATAAAACAGTATTGGTTAACAAATCACCATCTTCATTCTCAATGTATTTGATAATCTTCAAACTTTAATTACGTTTTTCTAGCCTAAAAAATAACTGGTATTTCTGTCACTGTCAATGACTTATTTTGCTTGAGACCTTAAAATAGCGCCCTGACATTTTTTTTCTTCATATTTTTCCAATTATGCCTGTTGTTCTTCTGATCACCAGCAAGTTTTGCACATAATTTATTTATTTTGTCTAGCATTGCCAAACAATTGTTTGTCTTATTAACAAAGAGTAGTGTTATAGTCACCAACCATCATAATATAACTATAACACCCAACTTGATATTAGCAAAGCAAAAAAAAACCTAATTTGTCATTTAAAATCTTAGGCGCATAAACATTAATGGCACCTTTAAAAGTGCTATCAATGTTTCATTTTTATTTGTAAAAAGTAACCATCACGACCTTCATAACTGACAACACAATCCATCATATTATTACACTGTACTTATTAATATAGTCACACATTGATACCCACTGTCATTATTGCAAACATATTTTTCCGTTCTATTTATCACTAATTTGTTTAACAAAAAACTCATTCCAATGCGTTTCCTGTATCAGTACAATATTAGTATACTTTTCACTTAACAAGCAAATGTTTGCTGAATTTTTGTAATATCCTTTAATCCATTATAATTAAAAGAAGTCAAATAATCATGATTAACAAAACAATACAAATATACTCTGCGTATTTTGTAACTGACGTTTGCCTTTGTTTCAGTCGTGATTGAACTTGCAATGCTGGGGAATGTTGCAGCCTTTTTTTACGCGTTTTAATATGTTCAGTTTACGCGTTTTAATATGTTCAGATCGATCACTTGAAGTATATGAATCCCTCATATAGAGAGATCTTCCGTTCCGGACAAATCCGATTCACCAGTATTCCCAAAAGCGCCCTTCAATTTTTCAACCTATATCATCTGCCCAAAAGACAATATAAATATCATAATCCCCGTCCGGAGTCGGAGGAGCGTCAACAACAGAATCTGACTGACTGTCAGTTTCATTGTTCAACTTTGTTGTCGGTGGGTTTGGTTTGGTTTTATTTTTGTTTAACGTCCTATTAACAGCTAAGGTCATTTAAGGACGGCCTCCCCTGTGTGCAAGATGTATGCGTGTAGTGTATGCGTGTGTATTTTGGGAGGCTGCGATATGTTCGTGCTTGTCTCCTTGTGATAGCGCGGAACTGATGCCGACTTTATAGTACTACCTCACTGAAACATACTGCCGAAGACAGCCAGCAGGACATCCCACCCGGTCACATTATACCGACAATGGGCGAACCAGTCGTCTCACTCCTAAATTGCTGAGCGTTTAGCAGGAGTAGAAACTACCATTTTATCGACTTTGGTATGTCTTGGCTAGGGGACAGAACCCAAAGCCTTCCTCACAGGGGAACTATCAACTAGTCCATGGACATCTGGAATAGTGCTAGTGAAAAAGAAAGACGGAAATCTTCAGTTTTACGTTGACTACAAGTAACTTAAAGACGCTTATTCACTGCCAGGGATTGACGAATCTCTGGACAAACTTGGGGAGCTAAATGGTTTTCGACGCTCGAACTGTCTTCTGGTTACTGGGCAAATAGCTATGGATGCTTTAGACAAACCAAAAACAGCTTTTGCGACGAAGCTGTTTTAGCCTGTATCAATTTACAGTTCTACTATTTGGTCATTGCATCGCTCCAGCGACATCAAGTATGCTTGATGTATCTCGACTATATCATATCTTGATACGTTTTCAGATATCTTATTAAGGCTGGTCTCAAACTCAAACCACGGAAGTGTACGCTATTAGCAAAGCAAGTGACATTTAATGGATCACATCATATAGGAGGACGGTGTTTCCAACGACCCGGCAAAGACAAGCAAAATACCTGACTGGCCAGAACCACAAGATGTTGCCGAAGTACGCTCATCCTTGGGTCTTTGCGGATTCTATAGGAAATTCATAGGTAACTACGCTCAAGTACCATTTTCGATCCACAGAAGCTATCTTAAGGAAAACTTTGTCTAAACATATGTAACAAAACACGAGTGAAGAAAATGTCGATGGTCGGGTTAAATTTTATTCTAGTAGCCTCAAATGTAAGGATATATCTCTGTCGTTGCTGTACATCTCTAGACGACTTTAATTTATGTCCTTGCTAGGTTTTATGTATACCCCATACCCACATAATACATGTACACGGATTATAACGTTGCCTACAGTCACTATGTATCAAAAGGTCCATAAACCCATCATAACTAATTATGTTAGTAAATCTATAGCTGGTCATTTGTAACTTCAGATTATATACATTCAAATTATTCTGGGTTTATTAGCGCCTGACATGTATACTTTTTTTGTTGACTGTCCTTTACCTGATAACATGTACTCCTGATTTAACCAAATAGAACAACTTTGTATTGTTACTGTGTCACACATTTTTGTCGTAGTTGCAATTAATAAACGCTCCTAAATTCACGACAAGATGCTATAATTAAGTGCAAAATATCAATGAAAAAAAAATCTAAATCTGGTAGTAAAGATGTTAACCCCACCCTCCTCAAAACGTAAGATAATTAGAAGTAGAACGAAATGCAAAGTTCCGATATATTGCAATAGGTGCAGCACATTTTTTGTCGCATTTGTGTCCCAAAGTAGAGGGCACAAAAGCAAATTTCCTAATCCGTCAAGGGATTCCCACATAAACCATTTCTTACGATCATGCAGTGGGTAAGAGCAGGTGTATTCTTTTTCTCAATCCCGCACCTGCATGTGTTGGGGACATGGTTTATACAAAATTGAATCATGTTAGGCCAAGAATACTCTATAAATTTTGTTTTATATCGTTTTTTTTTCTGTACTAAAAAAAAGTACAGGAATAAAGGAAATTTAATCATTGTTGTTAATACATTTTTTAATCTGAATTTGATTGAAAATTGAAAATGGAAACATGTTTAGGTCACCTGAGACGAAGTCTCAAGTGACCTATTCTAATCATCTTTTGTCCGTCGTCGTCCGTCGGACCACATTTTCTTCTCAAGATCCAAATGTGGTAGAATCAAATACTCTTCATAGATGGAAGGGTCTCAAGGTCCTCTACCAAAATTGTGAATTTCATGACCCTCGGGTCTCAAGTTTCCCCCTGGGGAGGGGTTAAATTTTGCTAAATGTTATATAGGGAAATCACATTTTTGACCAACATTTGTTTAATTTCCATTTTAATTTATTCAAACATGGTTAGCATTATCAGTATTGGATAGCAGTTTGATTGTTATGCACATATCAGCCCTGAATGAACCCCGGGCTGAGGGGCGGGGCCAAATGAGGTCAAAACGACTGCAATTTCAAAAATCTTCTTCTCAAGATCGACTTAAGGTAGAATCAAATAATCTTCAAAGATTGGTCTTAGGTGCTTTACCATAATCATGAATTTCATGACCCTGGGTTTTCACGTTTCCCCCTGGGGAAGGAGGGAGAGGGGCAAAATTTATAATTATTTATGTTGGCAAATGATACTTTGGATATTATATGTTGATAACTAGATTTGAATTATAATGCTGAGTTGATAGTTTGATAGTTCAAAAATTTTGAGTCAGCCCTACCCCAAGGGCTGTAGGGCAGGGCCCAAAGGAGTCACTTTTCTAAAATTTCTTCAGTTTTATTGTTTAGAATAAGAGGTGCTAGTTTAAAAAAAAATTGATTAAGATGGTTTTATTGTATTATCTCACTTGAATATTATTTCTGGTCATGTTTTAAAAACAAAATCAACTGCCCGAATAAAATATATCAGAACTCAGGTGACCGTTAAGGCCCATGGGCCTCTTGTTTAAAGATGTACCATTATTCCCCTCTTCCGCCCCAACTCCTTGCCCGACGGGGGCCTTAATTTTATATAATGGGCAGGGAACTCGCTCTTCTTTGAATTAAAGTTGAGTCCCCTTTGCTCAAGGACGCATTGCACAATGTTTATGTCAAATTCCCCCATTCACACGGAATTTATTCATCCCTGTTTTCCCCATCCATCTGCTCCCAGACAGCTACACCTTATACAAAATTGAGTTATCATTGGCCAAGAACGTTCTAGACAATATTTGGTTAAAATGTCTGCATAAGTAGAAAAAGAGGATTAATTTACCTAAATTTCCCGGTTTTTGACTTGCCCTCTGCTCCACTGGGGCCCGCACACTTTATTCATACAAAGTTAGTCCCATCTACCCAAGGATGCTCTGCATCAAATCTGTTTCAAATTTTCACTGGTTCGCCCGTTGTCAGTAAAATGTGACCGGATGGGGCGTCCTGCTGGGTGTCTACGGCAGTATGTTTCAGTGAGGTAGCACTATAAAGTCGGTATCAGTTCAACGCTATCAAAAGGAGACAATACACGAACATATCGCAGCCTCCCAAAACACACGCATACACTACACATATGCATCTTGCACATGGGGAAGGCCGTCCTTAAATGACCCTAGCTGTTAATAGGACGTTAAACAAAATCAAACCAAACCAAACAAAAATTCATGCAGAAGGATTGTATAAATTTATTCTTATGCTTTTGCTGATGTTGAGAAAACATCAGAATAATTAGCGTTTTTAAGGAAAATGGACGGATGGACGACGCGCTACGGCATGAGTTCACCGGTCCTTCACAACCTCAAGTTAACAAATACTAATTTACCCTGTACTACCCTTTTCAAATGTCGATAACCTAGTATAACCCAAAAGAATGCAGATTACACAATAATCCAAATGTTATTATATATTTACCCAGTACTTCCCATAACAATGTATTGCCGGCTAAGAACTCATAAGGATGCCACAGATATGCTGTAATTTAATGTCGTATGGTGCTGTGCGGTGTGTAGAAAGCTTCGAGGACGTAAACTTATTGGGATGCATTTGTTGCGTCATCACATTGCCGCATAAGTGTGCTAATTTCAAAAATGAGTTGAAATTTTATATCAAGAAAAAGGAAGCCATACCGAATCGAATCCACTTAAATGATTAGCATGAACGTCATTGGTAGGGATGATTATTCAAACGATATTTTGCTCAGATATGTGCGGGTAACAAAACATCAAATAAGATTTGTTAATTTAAACTCATTCCTTGTTATACGTTTACACCATGTTATACGTTTACTGTCGCCTTTGTTTTTCTCGTTTATACTTTGCGGTCATATGTGCATGTATATATCATCATGTTTTTTTTAGAGAGAAGACGGATTTAAAGTTTTTTGCAACCAGTTTTTGATCCTGTTAGTGACTTCGCAAATTAAATATGTTTAAATCAGCACAAATGTCGACTCATCCTTATGTAACTAAAATGCAAACGTAAATTAAACTAACACAATTCAATACAAATATCACTCTACCCCACGTAAATAAGAAAAGCTGAAGATGTTTTGTCTCTATAACCATTGCTTTTTTACGACACTATTTGGAATTACCAGATCTAAGCAACACGTATTTCATGGAACAGTGACCAAGCTTTTGCACATTAATCCACTGGAAAGGACCTAAAAAGGCAATGTCTGTGCCTTATCAAATCGTATAAAATTGATTTAAAGAGAAATCAGTTTCAATTGAAGTTGAAAAATATATATTCCTTGACCTACCGATTAACACGAAAATAGTTGTTTAAGTGTAATAAAGTTTCAAGAAATGAGCCATACTTTGCATGACAGCATCTTTGTATCAACTAACATATGCGATCTGCATCAGGAAAATGAGATACTTTAACACTTTATCGGACATTTGTTTGGCAACTCAACCATCACAGCACATCAACCCCCGCTGTTTCTATTACAAACTGAAAGGTTTGGATAGTTAGTTATAAGTTCTTAACGGCCCATCAACACTATTAAGATCATAAGGGCCAAAATTGATGAGTACAAATTGTGAGTATAAATGGGATAAACGAAACAACATCAAACAAACGAAACATGTAAAAATATAAATATATATAAGTACACTCATGTATAGTTTAAAATGAAAAAAGTGGCTTTGGTTATTCAAATCTTGTAATACAAACCAACAGCTTAAAGATAGTTCAAAATTTTGTATATGATAACCGTTTTGAACAAAAGTTTTAGGCTTGCTATGCTATTGTAAAAACTTTCTCTTACAGGTTGTAGATCAACGCAATCCAATAAAACGAGTCCAACGGTAAATGTTTCATTGCATGCGATGCATTAAGGCTGGTCCTCACGCTTCAATAAGTAGGAATGCGTAAAATATGAATGACCTATCGGTTCGATTTTAACGAGTTTTATCTGAGTTTAACGCTCTAACAATTGCTAAGGTCGTTTGAAGACTTGCCTGCATGTGTGTTGTAAATGCTATATGTATGTAAGCTGGAGACAGGGTGTGTTTGTGTATTTGGCTCCTTGCGATAGCGCGGATCTAATGTCGACTATACAGTGTTAACTTATGCCGAAGGTACCCAGTATAACATTCCGCCTGGTCACATTATAATGACTTTGAGTAAACCATAAAATGTGAACTACAGTCCCTGACATC